>NW_019280985.1:6657-43397 GCF_000648695.1 Onthophagus taurus
AAACTTCCTTACTAAAAGGTTTTCTTTTGGAAAATAAATACATTGAAAAATTGACATTTGAGGTTATGTCTTTCGCTTTTGAGGTTTCTCTAGCTAAGTTAAATTACAAAGGAAATACGCAACTTTAAACGAATCAACAACGGCAAATACCCTGGTTTACGAATAAATTTACTAACAATACAACGGAACTTAAAATTACAATAACTTAATCTAAACAGTGAACAAAGTACATGGCTACTCGTAGGAATCTCTATTAAAACGTTAAACCGTAAGTTATTTCTTTTTAATTCGTTCAATACTGATCTGTTCATTTAATTTAACTAATTTGGACTCATGGTTTTTTATTTGATATTAATTTAATTTATCTCTTTTAGGTAGAAGAACCACGTTTTGGTCTCCGATACTAATGATTCTACAGTTGTACTTCTGATCTCCCAAACTTCGTATTCTGGACTTTATTTTTTAATGTATTCTAATTATTTAAGTTAGATCTTAATACTGGTAGGTAGATATTACTACAATATATTCAAAACATCTTACCCGCTAGTCATTGGAGATACCTTCCGTCATCGTGGAATCCGGAAGACTGTGGTTCACGTGACCTTTTTCTTGACCAGTTAATTAAATCTGACCTGTGGTGGAAATGCCCTCCATGGCTTTCAGATGTACCAGAAAATTGGCCTTCGCCCTTTCTTCATAAATTTGAGCTTTCTGATACAATTTCTGACACTAAAGTACAACTTATCAATAACGTTGAAATTAAAGGTAATTGTATTGATTACCTTCTGAATAAATTTTCCTCGATTAAGAAAATTCAACGCATTTTTCCATACATCAAAAGATTCATCAACTGTTGCAAAAACCGTAATCAATTCCCAGATCTATGATTATCGCAACAAGAACTCCAATCTGCTTTAACTTCTATCATTTTTCATGTCCAACGACAAGAGTTCGCTAAATTAATTCAACAAATTGAAACCAATCAGCTGCCTGCTAACCCCCTTCGAAAGCTAGCTCCCTTCCTTGATGGGGATGGTTTAATCAGGGTGGGTGGTCGGTTAAAAAATGCTGTTATACCGTTTGATCATCGGCATCCAGTTTTGCTACCAAAGAACAATCGGTTAAGTGAAGTAATTGTGGAAGACATTCACAAAAAATACCTTCACCCAGGACAACGAACCCTTCAAGCATTGGTGCTGCAGCATTATTGGAGCATTATCCACTCCAGAAGTGTGCTGTTCAGAGTCCTCTCCAGATGTCTCAGAGGTTTTCTGACAACACGAGTCTCTCAACTTAAGGCTTTTTCTCAAGTGGCGATTGATTTTGCTGGACCAATATACACCATCTTCCACCGTACAAGAGGAGCGAGGTCTGTAAAATCTTATTTTTGTATATTTGTGTGTACGGCCACCAAAGCCGTACACTTGGAACTAGTTTCAGAACTTACCACCGAGGCCTTCATTGCTGCATTGAGGAGATTCACATCCAGACGAGGTAGATGTTGCTAAAGCAGCTGGAGAAAGTTTGGATATTGAATGAAAATTTCATCCTCCTGGTGCCCCTCACTTTAACGGCCTTGCTGAGGCGGGGGTGAAGTCGGTCAAGGGTCATTTGGTGAGAGTAATGGGAGATCAAAAACTCATCTTCGAAGAGATCTACACGGTTCTGACTCAGATCGAGGCCGTTTTAAATTCAAGGCCTCTCACAGCCATTACTGAGGATCCCAACGGCTTGCAGCCTCTCACTCCGGGTCATTTCTTGTGTCTCCAACCCATTACTTCTATTGTTTTAGATTCTGATGTTACCCAGGTTCCAGTAAATAGGCTTACCAGGTGTACATTGCTCCAGCGAATGATCCAGGATTTCTGGAAGCGATGGACAGCCGAATACCTCAGCACGTTGCAACAATGGCATAAGTGGACTTTGCCAACGAAGAATCTTTCAATTGGGGACCTGGTTATCATACGTGATGACCAAACACCTCACTACACTACACTGGACACTACACTGGAAATTGGCACGGATTACCGAAATCTTTCCCGGAGACGACGGTGTTGTCAGAGTGGCAGCTGTCAAAACCAACAATGGGTACCTCACGCGGCCTGTAACAAAACTGTGTCCGTTACCGATGTAAATAATCACAATTGTAACTTTTTTTTTCGTTCTTTCAATTCAATGTTATTTTATATCTATTTTATTACTGATAATTGATCTAGATTCATTTTTTTCTTTTTTTTATAAAGAACAGTTATTACTAACGAAGATGCCAAAGAAAGTAAAATACTAATGAACACTGGTTATAGAAAAGACGACATGACAGGATCTGAACAATACGACGAAAAACAATATAGAAGCGCAGAAGGAGCCTTGCTGTATGTTGCTAACAAATCTAAACCAGATATTTCAGCTTCTATTTCGATTTTAGCGCAAAAAGTAACAAACCCATTGAAGAGAGATTGGACAAAGGTTCAAAGGGTATTCAGATATTTGAAAGGCACTATTAATTTGATGCTAAAAATCAATTCAAACGTGAATAGTGCAGTAAATGAAATAATTTCTTATGTGGATGCAGACTGGGCATCAGATACATTTGACAGAAAATCTAATACCGGATATTGTATATATTTTAATAAGAGCTTGGTAACTTGGAGTAGTGCTAAGCAAAAATGTGTAAGTTTATCTTCTACAGAAGCAGAGTATATAGCTTTAGGAGAATTGACAACTGAATTACAGTGGTACACGAGATTGTTAAAAGAATTGGAAATTAATATAACAATTCCCTTAATATACGAAGATAATCAAAGCACTATTAAATTAACAAAAAGTGAACAGCTAAAACGAAGAACAAAACATATAGATACCAAATACCATTACGTTAAAGAACTCTATAATGCACGCTAAAACGAAGAACAAAACATATAGATACCAAATACCATTACGTTAAAGAACTCTATAATGCACGCAAAATTAAAATAGTTTATTTGGAAACTGAAAATATGATAGCCGATATATTAACCATACCTCTAGATAAAATAAAAATAGAAAAGTTTAGAAAAGATTTAGGTTTAGTTGAACATTAAGAAAAGATTGTTATTAGTATTAAAATAAACGTTGAGGGTGGGTGTTAGAATGTTTTTAGTTTAAGTTTCGTGAATGAAGACAACGTTTATTGAGTTATTTGTTGTATTGTAGAAAACTATTTGTGTTTTTAGTTTATTTGTTTTTTAACAGTTGGTAATGACCGTTAGATATAAAGGGTGTTATGCGTAGTTGTACATTTATTATGTGAATCGTTCTTTTTTTTCTTAATAAAGTATTTAAAGCTAATTTGCTGCATAATTAATAAGTTTGCCATACAGAGGCTTCCGGCTCTATATTTACATCAATAACAACTGCTTTAGAAAAAGAAAACTTAAATTTGTACTGAACTAGCAATTATGTAAGCGAAAATATATTTTCTACGCCAAACTTCTTATCCTTATAAGTTCTTTCAAAGTACTATTTAACGTATAAAGAGATCATTGTGCTAAATTGTACCAAAATCGACAAACAATACTACCGAAGAAATTAATTTTGGGGGTGGTTAGGGCAGTTAATCCCAGCCACCCCTAAATGTCCTATTAAGATTAGGATTAGATAAATTAAGATTTATGCTGTAAAATAGACCCTATTTTACAGCATAAATCTTAATTTGCAATTCATTTATGATTTTGAAGAAAGTTAAATAACTTTATTAGTTTTTTCTTGTTAATATTGTAACTTTATCTGGTTTTTGATGTTCTTTATCAATTTAAGAAAGTTCTTCAAACAAAATCGTTTTGGTAGACTTGTTTCACAGATTCGTAGGTTCACTTTGCTAATTGCTCCCTTATTGTTTTGGGAGTGCTTCCGCTGCCTGCGCCGGTTGCCGAATTGGCTGCCGGTGCTGGTTTCTGAATTGGCTACCGGCGCTGGCCGTCTAACTTATATTATACAAAAGGGAGTAGGAACAATAAAATAAAAATAAAACGTCAATTGACTAGAAAAAACATTTTTTATTAAGAATCACTTACATGCTTTTTTTAATTAATTTCTTACGCTTTAAGCCTATGATAGTATTATAGAATAAAAGTTCATAAGTTGAATCGATGTATAAATTTCTTTATTAAATCAGTGCTACATATGTTTCGAATCTAATGATTCTTCTTCTTTGGCACGACTAAAATTTAAGAAAAAACAACAGGAAATGACATATAAGTATTACATAATGAATTGGAGTTAAAATTATAAAATATATAATAAAGGTAATTTACCGTCAAAAATTAGGTTGTCTGATGGAATTGAACATTCAAAACCGTTTGTAAAACAATTAATTCTTAATAAAATCACAACGCGACAATCTTACGAAGAAAACAAGTATCACATCGAATGTTAAAACACGATAGAATAAGAAAAGTGGAGTGCAATTGAGCATGTGCGGGGGTTACAGGTTTTTTAAATTGATATTCATCGGGAAATTGTGTGAAAAGGCAGTTATTTTTATTTTTACAGGAATTTCAAAAAATTTCTATTGCTATTGGTATCAACGAAATCGTTCATTAGTATGTTCTTTTTGTTATTAATGTTAATGTGTAACTCTTCATAAAGGTCCATCTCTCTCGATTTTTTAAGGTTCTTCAGCAGTTTTATGTTTTCTGCAGGAATGTTATGTGACGTTTCTTTTTTATGTTTAAAGACAGCTGAGTTTTCTTTAGAGGAGTGTTCTTTGAAACGGGTTAAGATGTTCCTACCGGTTTGCCCTATGTATATTTTTGGGCAGTCTGAACAGTTGATTTGATATATACCGCTGAATTCTTCATGTTTAGGTTTCTGTTTGTTATTCATGAGCAGTTTACTAATCTTAATACCAGAGGAGAAAGCTGTAGTAATGTTAAATTTTAGTAGGTTTCTTTTTAGTTTTTGCTGAAGTAGTGGATGGAAAGGGATACCTATATGTTTAGTCTTTGTCTTAAAGTGTGGGAATATAATGTTATTAATCCTGGATATGTGGACTCTATTATATATATTTTGCATCTCCTTTACGTTGAATCCGTTATTTAAACCGATTTTGATCTCCGCCTTTATTTTATCTGTGTTAAGTGGGATGTTGTAGATACGGTTAAAAAGAAAACGGAAGTTTGCTTGTTTATGTTGGTTACAGTTGTAGGAGTTTTTAGGGATAACTGTATCTGTGAAAGTTTGTTTCCTAAAAATGTCGAATTCAAGAAGGCTGGTAATAGGGTTTCTTATGATCTTAAGGTCGAGAAAATTAAGTGTGCATTGCTTTTCCGTTTCCATCGTAAAGTTCAGGTTGGAGATGTTGTCGAAGATGTTGTGAAGCGCCCTGAGGATAGCTTTGTTGCCATTATAGATTATAAAAATGTCATCAACATAACGAGCGTAAAATTTGATGTATTGTGTAAAAGGTTTGTATTTTTCTGAGAAAAGTTCGTCTTCGAAATTGTTGACATATATATCTGACATGATTCCAGATAAGGGTGATCCCATAGGGAGTCCGTCGTTCATTTTATAAAATTGGCCATTAAATAGGAAGAAGTTTTGTCTGCAGGTGAGGTCTAGTACGCTTAGAAAGCTATCAATTTCAATGATATCGAGTTCGTCTTTATTATTTAAGACGAGTTGTTCCTTAATGATATCAATTGTTGGTTTTATTGGGACGTTAGAATATAAGTTCGTGATATCAAAGGAGATCAGTTTGCAATTTTTTTCCAGTTTAAATTCTGATAGTCTTTGTATCAATTCGGTAGAGTTTTTTATAGTGTGTTTAAAACTTTTTTGAAATTGATTGTGCAGGTAGATCTGTATAATTTTAGCCAATCTGTTGGTAGGAGAGTTGATGTTACCTATTATGGGTCTTATACTTTTTTCAGGTTTGTGCAGCTTTATCAAACTCTTAAGGCAAGGTATTATGGGATTCATCTCTAAGGCGTTTGATGTTTTTATATTGAACCTTTTGAGAAATTGGGAGTTGTCTCTTATTATCTTTCTAAATTTGTTATTGTATGTTGTAGTGGGATTATTTTTGATTTTTACAATGTTGTTCTGTTTGAAGAAATTTAAGGTTTTTGATATGTATGTATCACTATCGATTATTACAATTCCGGCCCCTTTATCTGCAATGGTAACAGTTGGTTGTTTTGGTTTATTTTATCTTTTAATTTTTTTGTGTTATTGAGAATGTTTCTTCCCACTTTGTATTGTGTTGGGGCTATGTTAATGTTTTTTATTATTTTATTATTCTCTTCAAAGATATGTTTTATGTTCTTGTCAAAGAGTAATTGTGATTCAAGTTATATTGCCAAATCAATTGGTTTTATTATATTTGGAATAGAAAATTTAAAACCGAGATCAAGAACCTTAGCATCTTCCTCAGAGAGGGGGTATTGCTTAAATTTGTGAATCTGGGTTCAAAGACAATATTATCGATGTCGTCCAAAGTATGATAGTATTGCCTAACCCCTTAGGTCTACCCCTTTTTTCATTTTTGCAGGCATTTTTATATTATTAAGATTTATTTGTTCCATAGCCTTGTGTTCATCAGTAACTTGTACTTTAGTTATCTGATCTTTAACTATCTTTATTTCAGCCTGATCTTCACTGTCTCGATTTCGAACAATCTTTTTTTGTTTAATTTGCTGTCCATCCTGTTCGTCTTCAGTAATCTGTTCTATTATTGTCATTAATTCACCAATCGGCTCTCCACTAATCTGTTGTTTTTCAGTTTTCAGGTCTTCTCTAGTTTCTTCTCAGATATTCTGTTTTTCTTTCTCTTCAGTTATCTGTTTGTTTTTCTTTGTTTGCAGTGTTTCTTCTTGGCTAATATGAAAACTATTATCAGTTTTCATATTATTCATATTATTTTATATTTGTTTGTTCAGCTGGTATTTGAATTGCTTCCTCAGTAGAAGGATCAGATACAGGTACCTGTGCGTTTTCTTCAATATACTCTATTTCTATTCCTGTGTTTTCGAAGTATATGTAGTCTTCCTGTGTTTCATTAGTTTTATTATTATTTATTTCTTCAATGTTTACAGAAGCATTATTTTTAATGACTTCCTCTTATTCAAACTTTTGAGAGAAAATATTGTTTAAAGCAGTATCTTTTCCTTCAGACCAGAGCTTAATAACATTTTCAATAAAATATAATCTTTTGTGAAATATTGGTGTTGACACTTCACTGCATAACTTGGCCATTATTATCCCTTGGTCATCAATCGTTTTGAATTTTTGGCAACTTTAAGTATTATTACTTTCAGATTGTTGTAGTATTTGTTCAGAATACCGTCTCGTCCATCTGTTTAGACATAAGCTTGATTCGAATAAAGACAATGATAAAAGTTTTCTGCATTTAAATATATGTCTGCAGGGTAACTGATTGGATTTACGGAACATGCATTCACAGTCTAATGGTGTTATTTTTAACAGTCCTTCTGTCGATATAGCCAAAAATGTGTCATCTTCAATATTTTTGAAGTCAGTACATGAATCTGACAATTCAAACTGTTTTTCAACTTTTTCATATTATGCAAATGTCGTCAAAAGTTCGCAATATAACGTTTTCACAGATCCAGTCTTAAACGGCTTTGCCAAACGCTTGTTTAACATTTGTGAGATTTTGACGTCTTGTCCAGCACGGAAGCTGTTTATGTAAACAAACAAGTGCTTGATAAAATCTTCTAGAGCGCTATATCGGCTTATTACGCTTTTTAAATTAGAGTTTAAGTTCTCCAACCGATTGTTTGTAGTATTTGATAGGCATAAGTTTTGGAAAGACAGATATTTTACCCATTGATCAGTAATAGGGGCCCAGTTTCATTTTTTTAGCAGAAATCTATCTATTAACTATTTGAAATACATGAAATAGGCAAATCATGAACTTTGCGTTTGGAAAATGTTTCTCACTGTCCTATCCTTGTGTGACATTACAACTTGAACTTTGTTCCAAGTGGGATTATATTTTTTGAAATTTTCTATAAAGAAATTCAAGGCTTCTTCATCCTCATCAACTAGTAGGCATACTGCTAATATTTCGCTCAAACCGTTTCCATTCTCCACCATAATTACATAAGTTGCTGTTCTTAAATCCACCAAGCAATATGTCCCCTGTTTATATCCACAAACAGTATCTCAGGGAAAGCTTCAAAGTATTTCTTCATCCTCTCGTCTTGAAAATATAATCCTATAATCAATTTTTCAACAAGTCAACACATTCTGCAAAACTCTTTTTTCAGTCCGTCTAGTTAAGTTAGTCAAGTCTTTTAAAGTGATTTTGCATCCTGTTTGTTGGTGAATCTGGTCTAATACAATTTTTTTATTGGCACCTGCTTTTAAACATTCTTTAGCCTGTTCTTTAACAGTTTTTGGCAATTTTAGTCTTTGCTGAGAAAGAGAATCAAAATAGGACTTGGATGTTTGATGATTATGTTTTTCATTCAATTCAACTACTTTAAGTGTCTTTTGAGAAGGACTTAAACGTAGGAGAATCGCAGCTTCACAGCCCTGTTTTAAAGTTGTGCACTTTCTTGATGAATGGTCATTTTTTGATTTGAAAGGTCTGCCTCTTTTTACACACGCTAATCTTATATAATAGTATTTAAGGCTCTCATTTATTTTGTCGACGGTGACAGGAAATCTTCTTTTTTGATTTAATAATAATAATAATGACTTTATTGCCCATACAAATACAAAAAAAGATAATATAATTACAATTAAAACATAAAGATAGTTACAAAAAAAAACAAATAGTAAATAACTATAATAGAAAAAAAAGAGAATGGGCAAAAGGCGAAGTTCAGGTCATCCATCCTGAGATGGATGATCTGTTCTTCCACTTGACCTGAGCTTCACTTATCAAAATAAAATTTTATGGGAATTTAAACAGAACAAAATAATGCCGCGTCACAGGGCGACTTCCGCCCGCTACACGTGCTCTACACCCTGACTCCACAATAGATGGTTTCGATAACGACTTCTAAAAGTAGCTAAGCTGCAATAGGGACAAACCGGGAGACCGTTCCATATCTATGATATCTGATATGAGAAAGATCTTTCATACAGAGTAGTTCTATGTATCAGAGGTGCAATCAAATTTTTATTTCGCAAATTGACAGTATGAGCATCTCTACGGAATTCGATCCTACTATATAAATAAACTGGTTTCTTAGATTCGATAATTCTTCGACAGAACATAGCGTATCCCAATTTTCGACGATTAACCATATTCAACCATTCAATTTCACCCAGCTTGGACGATACATGATCGCGCCTTCGCAAACCACACACAAACATCACACACGCATTTTGGACTCTTTGTATCTTTGCAGCAACAGTCGCAGATAAACAAGAGCCATACACCACGCTCCCATAGTTAAAATGCGACAAAACCAGGGCATCACATAACATTATACGGTTAGCTTGATCGAGAACTGATCTGCTACCGTACAGTTTCTTTAGATTAGCAAAAGCTATTCTAATGCATTTTTCTACATGCTGCTCAAATCTCAAATCAGAATCTAAGGCCACATTCTATTTTTTTCATATAATTTAGGTCCTTAGAATTGGATAAATACAAAATTTTATACAACGCTATTAAATCGTGAAGGATAGCTAAATACTAAATTGTTTAGATAGTTTAACTCGATATAAAGTTTCTATAAATAAATCTTTAACTGCAGGGTGTCTCACGTAACTGGTTTGTGAGAACTTTTTCTGGTTCCACTATTCGTACAATTTTGAAATTTTGGTAGCATGGGTTGTTCATTCGGACCTTTCGATCTAAAATATTTTCAAGATGGCTGCCACTTCCGGTCTACCGGAAGTAGACCATAACTTCGTTATTTTAAATGGAATGCTATAGCTTTTATTACACCATTTCATTGTACGTAAAATATAGCTTAACTTTGATAAAAGTTATTGGTACCTAGCGTTTTTCGTTTTCGAGTTATTTTGGTTTTAAGCTTTTTTTGGTAAATTTCACCATGCTCTTGAAAACCCCATATCTCAGCCAACGTGCATTCAAAAAAGGTCTAAATTGGCACGATTACGCTTCAGATGCAGTCAAATAGATTATCACTTGTTACATCGGAGTATCTTATACAGGGTAGTCAAAAATTGAATTACTGTTGAGCATTTTCAATGGCGAGAAAGTAGAAAATTGTAATTGGAACGCCCCATACTTTTTTAGCCTGTCATAAAGGAAATTTAATTCTCTATAAATTATCTACGTTTCTTAACAATGTGTGTTCCTTTTTGGTCTGTTTCAGACCATTCTTCGTCATCTTCATCTTCGTTGCATCCTGCGTTATATTGCTCTTGTTCTGATTCTTGTTCTTCCTCATATTCATATTCTTCTTCGCGATC
Source organism: Onthophagus taurus (assembly GCF_000648695.1). NCBI lineage: Eukaryota > Metazoa > Arthropoda > Insecta > Coleoptera > Scarabaeidae > Onthophagus > Onthophagus taurus. The sequence goes on from NW_019280985.1 coordinate 17,056, forward strand.
TTTTTCTTCTTCCTGGTCTTCTACATTGTCTATTATAAGTAATTTTTTAGTTTCCATACTCATCTTTTTATGTTTTCTAGAAATGTGCTTTTGAAAATTACTTATAAATGGATCTGAGCTGAGTAGTAGTCGTTTAAATAGATCTTCATTCGTATCAAGTCTACTACATTTCCTTGTGTGGCTCTCTCTAAATTTTCGGATCTTTTTGTTATTAGATTCTTGTGCTTCTTCGGACAACTCTCCACTAGATAGTAGAGCTTCTTTAATGACTGCAGATCCATGTATCAAAATTTTATGAACGCTGATTGGCATATAGTACCAACCATAAAGATGGACGTACTTTTCGGCAGTTTCGAAACAGTATATATCAAATTCATTACAATTAATATTGTACCCACTGTTTACTGCGGCCAAAATAACGCCAAATCGCTGTATTAGTTCCTCGTCAATTCCTTAAATGAAGTATAAAGTAATTAGTGCATGTGCGCTTATTATTAAATTGTCATACCAGTAAAAAATCGTCGCGCTGTGTTATCATCATTCGATGTTCCGTAATTTTGTTTTGGAACGTCAACAAGAAGTCCGTAAGTTTGGGGAAATTTCTCTTGAATAACGTGTTTTCGTTGTTGTATCCTATTTTGCTGTGCTTTGGGAATCTAAAAATTGATTTATAGATACGTTTTACATAGAAAGTACGTATGAGCCAGTCACCTTCCAAGTTCTAATTTCTAATCTATAAGAAATGTGAAGCAAACACTCAAAAAATCGAATGTATGCATGGAGAACAGACAAACCAAACTTAAAACCTTCTGGCTCTAACGTTCTCATACGTAAGGCAGTAATATTGTTCATCTGTGAAATTTTTGCTCTACATAGATAACATTCCATCAAAGAATTACAGACCTACAACATGTATGAATAATTCAAATAAAGTTTTAAGAAAACGAAGACTTTATACCTTGCCATCCACCATCGTGAAATAAAGAGAAAAGTTAACAATTCCACATTTTGCGGTATATGGCTGAAGGGAGTTTATTTGACTTGAAATATATTTCTCTTCGGTTCTTATAAGAGCAGCATTTTCATGCACCCATTGTAATCTAATGGGTCTACAAAACCGTATAGATGATGGTGTGGGGTTCTTCCACAATACAATATTACTATCATTGTCTTCCAATCGTAATGGGACTAGTGAAGACACAAATAACGAATCATCTTTTCCCTCTGCATTTGTGATGAACTTTTGTTTATAAGTGGAATGACATCCGCTACCATCAAACCCCCACTTAAAATGTAAAGTAGAATTTACATTTACATTTGGATAATTATCCAAATATTTTAAAATTTTTTTGGAAGTATCATTTAATAAGTTTTGTAAACTAATTTCGCAAGAATTTTCCGTAATGGTTATTTCGTTAGGGCATGACTTTCTTTTACATTTCAAAACATCGTTATATGATGGATATAAGTCGTGTCCGTGGCAAATAGCTGTCTCTCGAATTCGTATATATTGATTTTTTGATAGATTTAGCGAAATAATTAACCCAAGAGCTTCCTCAGCTGTTAGTCGTGTTTGCTGAGGTTGTACCGACTTCCATGTTGTTAACATATTTTTTGCTCTATTGGGTGTTGTTGTTGTCGCTTCTTTAAGTAAAGCAGCTTCAGCTGACTTCCCTTCTTCTCTCAGCTTCATTACCGTGGCAAACGATAATACCGTAAACGTTGCGGTTTTACGAATAGATTCAGTTTTCCTTCTTTTCGCGGCTGTCGACAAGGATTGAAATTCTTTTTTGGGACGACCACGCAAGCCTGTTTGTATCAGAATTTGTGTAAAGTTTGCTTCATAAGATGGTAATAATTATTATCCTTTATCTAAATATTTAATTAGTCTATTACTTACCAGAGGCGGAGTCAATAGTTAATTGGGATGGGTTTTTAAAGATTGAAGGAAAAATGATCTCCTTTTTTAACCACCAACCATATTTAGCACGAAATTTAATTTCATCGCGACAACAACTATTCCAATATCGAAAATATGTGCTAAAAAAATGATTCCGAACATGGCGCTTCAAGTTTTCTGCACTTACTCCACTAGTTGTTGAACAAAAATTGTCTACTAAGAATTTTAAAACAAATTCTTTCTTCTTTTCTATAGACTGATTTTCGCAACATTTTATCTTTTCGTGCAATACTTCAAGTGTTACCGACATTTTATAAGGATTAATTAAAATTGTTAACGACAAACAATTTGTAAACGAAATTTGTAAACGAGTTGTACACGAACTGTTCCTAACGACTAATTAAATAACAAAAACTAGCCCTATATCTATAACTATTAATAACTAACTTAACAAAAACCAATAAAAGTAAACAATAATCAACAAAATATAACACTAACTAATATCTAATATCTAAAGCTACGAACCAATAATTCAAACGTAATCATGATTAACTAAACGTTTATCACACCGTTTATACTTTAAGAATGAAGATATGTTGGTAATGTAGTTACCATGGCTACCGACAATTCGACAAGCGTTACCGTTTATAATACAAACAAAAAATACGTACCATACGTACAATCAAAATATCTAGAGTGCCATGACATAAATTTTTTTTTAAGGTAACAGGTAAAGCCCTAGATCTTCGACATTTACTTGTTAATTCTAAAGTCGAAACCTGGTAAAATAAACCTCAAAAAATTTAATTTTAAAGTTTTAGTTTATCAACCTACAATATTTCCCATGGCACTCTAGAGGTTATGTTAATGTAAATATCATATAATTTCGAAGAAAAAGAAAAATAAGGAGGTATATAAAAATAATACAAGTACATAAGACTTTATTTCTTTCACCTCTCAGTCTATTAGGACCTAAAGTACATGTAACATGTAAAAAAAAAACAAACAAAAAATTTCGAAAATTTGATTTTTGTTCACATTTTACCGGTTGTGGACCACTGTGCGGAGCCGGCAACGGAGGCACTCCCTATTGTTTTTTAGTCTTGATCGTGGATATCGGAATGCTCGACTTGTTAATGAATAAATTGACCTGATGAAACAAATATCAACTTAGTTTCACTACTTTGGAGGATATTCACCCGAATTGAATAATATTAGTTTTAACTTTACGAGAAATTCGTTACTTCCTCTCCTCCTAAATAATAAGATTCGGATAGTAAATTTTAAATTTGATAGCGCCATCTTTTATAAGACACCTGTAGCTATTAGATATTATAAAAATAATATCAATTACGTACACGATATTTAAATAGAAAATAGGAGTTCTTCTAATAAATAAAATCTGTCACTATTAATATAATCAACAAAATCGATAAGTATAAATAAATTTTCTAATATTTTCAAATTATTACAACGTGCCATCTGTTATTGAAAAGCTACAATTAAACTAGAATGATTGTAGTAACCATGTAGCAACCTAAGCGCTGTTCGTTATTTCCATAACCCGTTGAAGTTGACGTGTTGACGAAGAACATGTCGCTTTGCTTTTCTGTAAAGAAGTCGTTTTGTGGAAGCTTTAGGCAAAATTTTATTGTTAACCAGTTTTAAAATATGAAATTAACAGAAATGTCTTCAAGAAAAGGATGAAATGGCGTAAATGGAATTTTGATTCCCAACAAATGTAAGTGTGATCTTTTCTGTTAATAGTATTATAGTACCAACCATAAACAACCATAAAATGGACGTACTTTTCGGCAGTTTTGAAACAGTATTTATCAAATTCATTGCAATTAATATTGTACCCACTGTTTAATGAAATCTCTGATGATACTTTAGTAGTACGTATGAACCAGTCACCTTCCAAGTTCTAATTTTTAATCTACATGAAATGTGAAGCAGACAATCAAAAAACCGAATGTATGCATGCAGAACAAACAAACCAAACTTAAAACCTTCTAGCTCTACCGTTCATCAGCTAACACTAGAAACTTTCGGGTTTTGCCGTGCGTCTTTTAAGAAAAGGTTTGACGTTTCGGATGCCATGTTGCAACCTTCTTCAGAAACACTTTAGTTCTAATTTTAGTTCAATTAACTCCGGCCGTGAAAACCTTCGTACTGATAAAAAAAATAGATGTTTCAAGTGTTCTAGTTTTTTGCCGCACTGTATCTAACAAACACTTCCGGTTGTTAGATATGCCTGAAACTTTAAGTCTGGTATTCTATTATTGTTATGCGGGTTTACACCAAATATACGAGATTTATCTTTTAAGAAAAAGAATATAAGCATTTCATATGAAAACAGTCAAATAACACACTCAGGCACTGATCATCTTTGATCGCTAATATCTTGGTAAGGAGCAAGTTAAAGCAAGATTGGTTATCATGTTATATAGAGCACATCTCAAAGAATAAGAATATTCTAGCGACAAAAGTTATTCTTGCGTCTTCTGTTCTATTTTCGTTCACATTTTACCGCTTGTGGACCACTGTGCGGCGTATTTAACACAATTGTACTGATAACAGAGGTCCGAGAAAATTATTTTTCCACATCCACGCACACAACACGAATAAAGTAAGTAAAAATTAAATCATTTTCTCAAATTTAATGAAAGAATTAACAACTTTTAGTATTATAACGCATATTTTCGGGTGATATACCCATGTTATTTTGGTTCTTGACCCATAACGGCTAAACGTCTTTATTTACCATCTACCTGCTCGTGTGGATCTGTGTTTTTACCCCTGCTTCGAACCCGACCCGACATTTCGGGATTGTGTACTAGTTTAAATGTTAATTAACTTAACTCAAAATCTAATTTCTACACACATTTAATAATTCTCGCAAATTTAATGAAAGAATTAACAATTTGTTAGCATAATCATCAAAGTTATAAATTGGGTCGATGTTGCTTGTTTTTTCCACATTTTTTCCAAATACAAGTTCGAAAGGAGAATATTTTGTTTCACTATGTACTGTAGTGCAAAACGGAAAACTCCAAAATTGAACCCAATGACTCCAAGAGTCAGGATACTTAGCTAATTGTATTGTTAAAAATGCACCAAGATGTTTGTGTGTGTTTTCGATTGCTCCAAGACTGTGATGATGATACGCTGTCGAATTAATATGAATTAAGATATAAATTCTTTTTCCTGATCCTGATCTTCCAAAACGTAATATAAAATTTTGAACATATGACTTAGCAATTGTCTCAGCTTCCGTACTTATAAGTTACTTATAAGTGGGTCACCATCGACATTTCGTTAAATCGCATAAATGGTAAGAATATATTTGTTATAATCATTATCTATATTTAATGGACCAACAACATCTTGATGCTTGTCTTTGTTAATAGAAATACTATAATATAATAACATAAGAATCAGTCAATATTTTGGGAAAGTAATAATACATACACTGTTGGAAATAATTCACGAGCACACCCTGTATAATCTGAACGCGTGTGTCTAACGCAATAAAATTTGGTATGGAAGTAGTACTAAAGTAGTATAACTTACTCTCACATGGAGAACGGCACAACTCTGCTGGGAGGAGAAACATCAATAGCGAGAGTATCCCCCGTGAGCTTCGCGTACCATCGCTACACGACGTGTCATGGAGTCTATAAGTCGCTATATTGTAGCGAGAGGGATGGCCAACCATGCCACCTCAACTCGTCTCCATAGCTCCTCAACGTTAGCCGAGGAAGCCGGATAACGTAGAAGTATCCGACCAGTCATGTCCCAAACATGTTCGATCGGATTCAGATGCGGAAACCGAGCTAGCCATGGAAGCATTCGTATACGGTGCTCTTCCACAAAGGTCTGTACAACACGCCCGATGTGCTGTCGTACGTTGTCGTGCATGTATAGCAGACCTGGGAGCCGCCGAACGTAGGGAAGCACAACGGACCGTAGCACCTCATCTACGTATCGTTGACCCGTCATGGTCTGCTATACACGCAGCAGACGTGTACGTCCACCATATGTAATCGCACCCCATACCATAATGCTCGGTTGTCGGTGGATAGGGCGTTCTTGCACACACTGCTCGAGTAGACGATCACCACGGCTCCGACGAACTAAAATTCGCGCATCACCGGTGCTCAATTCGAATCTTGATTCGTCGGAAAACAAAATGTCCCTCTACTCGGCAACCTACTAATGCCTAGCGTCGACCCACTCGTGACGTATGCTGCGGTGCTCGGGTGTTACTGGAATCCGCTGTATCGCACGACGCGCTCGCAGTCCACTATCTACCAAACTACGCGAACTGTACGGCGGACAGTTCGCGTAGTGAGTGCGCCTTCCCATGCCGGTGGCAAAACAGCTCCAAGTTGTCTTGAGGAGGACACACACGACGCTAAAGCGCTGAGCACAAGAGCGCGATCCTCGTGTGCTGGGGACGCGCAGGGCCGTCCCGGCCGCGGCTGAAGGTACCTATGTCCTACCTCAGACCATTCTCGCCATGCCCGTTGCACTGCCGATAACGACCGCTCGAGACGACGCGCAATTTCACAGAACGATACACCCTCAATGTGCATACCCACAAACATTCCTCGCTCAAACTCGCTTAAGTAACGCGATCGCCCATCCATTGCGCACAGAGTACGATAACAATGTGGTTCCTCACACCACACTAAAAACGACCGGTATTTTCCATCCACTTCGGTCTCCATAGCGACGGAATGTTCCACTTGGAAGGGCGGCTCAGTCAACAATGCCGCGACGGAACAACTCGAAACTCCCTGAATAAACTCGTCTACAGTAAACCTTTGTGCTCCGCAAATATTATGGATTTATCTTCACGCGTTCAGATTATATAGGGTGTGCTCGTGAATTATTTCCAACAGTGTAGTTAAATAAAAACATAAATTTATAGGATTATTAGATAGCATAATATTTTAGCAGACCTTAACAATTTTTAGCACTAATATTTTATTGATACAATTAAAGATATCAATAAAAAATAAAAAGAAAAGAACTAAAAGTAATAATTGAGGGTATATTTAAAAAAAAACAAAACACACTTTGTTTAATCCACGCTAAAAGGACGGACCGAGATGCGCATGTGCGCCCGATTCGCTCGCAAGGTGAATTTGATCGACAGAGAGATCGCTCTCTTCTGTTCGAGATCGCGAACAACCGACCACGAGTATTAGTGCAATTCCAATAAAAATCGTAAGTTTTTTTGTATAAAAAGGGGAACAATATAATCTTACATTTATATTCACACCGATCTATTATTAACCTTCAGTACATTTTTATCACGAATCAGCCCTTTATTTAAAGTTGTTGTCTGGCTTCTTGCCTGCGCAAACATTGGTCCTTCGAACCGGATCTTATTCCCAAATATCAATTTTTTGCTTATTTGTTACTTTTGCGTCGTTACGCCGTCATTTTACCCCATTTCTCATGAATTTTATCCACGTTTTTTCGATCCTACACGAACGTTTCGAACATCTGGTACCTAAAACTGGATCAAGCTATTTTTAGCATCATCTTTTATGTTCAAATTCTGATTCTTACCTTATTGATCGAATTCAGCCTAAATCGTCATTATCAATTTAAAGGAAGTATTTCTAATAATACGCCATTGTTTAATTCTTCACCTTGTTGAATTTAAAATTGTCCGTTTCGTACTCGAGAATTATTCCTCACTCTTATCCTCCAAATTGCGACTCGTTGATAATCAAAATTTTTCTTCCTAATTTTTTATCTAAAATATATATATATATATATATATATTTATATATTATTTTGTTTTACCTCACCATGAGCACCGAAAAGCTTACAAGACTCACCTTACGTCGTACTAGCGCCTCTAATCACTTACAAGAATCCCTAGCTTTCAGTCAAGATTCCTCTCATCCTCTAAAAAATACCATTTTTCTTGAACGAGCGCTTGGAATCATTGACGAAGCTGACTTTGAGACACACGATAAAGTTCGAGAAAACGCAGCTACCGTTTACTATACCATTAAAGCCGTCTTTCATCAATGTTCGTCACCTCCTACAACAAGTCGGGATGTTTCCTTATCAGAAGCTCCGAAGCTCAATAAAATCTCACTGCCAACTTTTGATGGTAATTACAAGGACTGGCATACGTTTTTTGACCTGTTCTGGACCCTGGTTCATGAAAACAATTCGTTGTCATCCATTGTCAAGTACCAGTACCTTCTCACCTCTAAAGGGAGAACCCTTTAATCTTTTAAAGGGATTGCCAGTCATAGAGGCTAATTATGAAACAGCTTACAATACTTTAAAGGTAAGATACAATAATAAACGGCATTTAGGCACATTGTATTTCTTGGAAATTCTTCATGTAAAACCTTTGAAAGACGAATCTGTAAAGAATTTTCGATCATTAATTGACACATTTCATGAGAATGTTGAGGGTTTCCGCACCTTAGGATTTCCCGTAGAAGAATGGGATTTCTTGCTGTTCGATTTAGTGCTTCCAAAATTGACAGACGCAATCAGAACCACCTTCGAAGCAGAACATATTGATACCGACATTCCAACATATGTTCAGCTAATGAACTTTCTTGAAAAGAGAGTAAAGGCACTAGAATCCGTCTTACTAATGTCGGAGAATAAAACTTCCCTTATGCGGTTCAAGCCCAACATGCGGGAAAAGGCAGTGAATCTGAAACTTGAACATCTGTCAGCAAAACCGCAATCATCTCAATGTATTTTATGCCCACAAGTGCATCCTATCTAGCGATGCCACGTTTTTAATGGAAAATTAGCTATTGAAACGTTGGTAGTTGCTCGAGAGTACAATTTATGTCGTAACTGCCTTAGCCAAAACCATGCCACACATAATTGCTCATCACTCGTCACTTCATCTTAAGGGTCCAGGCTCTGCAGCTATTCATGTGGGGACTTCCTTACATAAAATGTCTTCTGGAACAAACAACATACCTCACAAAGTTATATTGCCAATAACACCCGTACACATTCAAGATAATTTTGGAATATTACATAAAGTAAATGCTTTAATTGACTCTGGAAGTAGGTCAAATTTCATATCGGAAAGGCTCTCAAAGAAGTTACACATACCTAGAAAATACACATCTTGTGTAGAGATTCAAGGACTGAACTCGATAACGTCGATCTGTAAAAAGGGATCAATTGATTGTACCGTTCAACCTATTTATTGTTAACAACCATCCTTCCAATACAAAGCTATTATAACCCCAAGTATTTGCTCCAATCAACCCTCAGCTTCCTCTATTGCATCGCTGTACTCACATCTTAAACACCTAAACATAAATTCAGATAACAACATTCCTACCATCTCGGTCGATCTCTTACTGGGAGCGGAATTGGTTCCTCAGATATTTACCGAAGGTCGCATTCAGGGCTGATCTCATGAGCCCATCGCTGTCAATTCCGTTTTTGGATGGATTCTTATAGGAAAGTCTTCTCTTTCCGATCTAACCCACAACTCGACATGTCTGTCAACCACCATTGCCTCTTTGGAAAACACGATTCAGAATTTTTGGGAATTGGAATCAGTTCCGAACATAGTCACGTCATCACCTGAAGATGAAAAATGCGAAAGACATTTCGTTACAAATTATAAAAGAACTGAAACAGGTAGCTTTATGGTTTCTTTGCCTTTTAAAAAAAAATACTCCACTATTGGGAAGCTCTTACCAAAATGCATTGAAGCGTTTTATTTCTCTTGAAAAGATATTGTTGCACAATTCAACGGTACATCTCGAGTATGTCAAGTTTATGAAAGATTATCTTCAGCTAAATCATATGTCCCTTATCTCTTCTTTGGATCCTTTACCTTCTGCCACTTATTATATCCCGCATCATTGTATTTTCCATCCCACCAGCTCCTCCACCAAATTGCGAGTGGTTTTTGATGCTTCGGCGACCACAGCCAACGGCCAATCACTTAATGACACATTGTTGGTAGGACCCAAGCTACAGCAAGATATTGTTAAGATCTTATTGTCTTTTCGCTGTTTTAATTTTGCGTTCATCTGCGGCAGATAAAACAGATGTATCGACAGATTTTGATATCACCTGTAGACCGTGACTACCAACGTATCCTTTGGCGTTTCACCCCGACTGAACCAATTCAAGAATACGCATTAAATACAGTCACGTATGGAATTGCCTCGTCTTCTTTTCTGGCATTACGTACCCTTCTAGAACTCGCACTTTTCGAAATCTTCACGCCGATGAATATCCAAAAGCTGCAGCCGTGTTGAAAAATCACATCTATGTTGATGATATTGTAGCGGGAGCACAGTCGATCGACGAAGTTTTACAACTGCAAGAGGAATTAATTAATTTACTAAAAAAAGGAGGTTTCGAACTTCGAAAATGGGCAAGTAATTGTACCAACCTATTACAAGCAGTATCGGAAACACATTTACAGAAGCCAATATCGATGGACGCCAGTGAACTCAACTACGTCAAAGTTTTGGGTCTGCAGTGGGATCCAACCATACATCAATTCAATTATTCCTACTCTTCCCGTCCAAATCACTGTTTTAATCGTTCAATCCTTTCGGAGATTGCCCGGATTTATGATCCGTTAATCCGGATCATAACTCCTTGCACTTTCAAAGCAAAGGTGTTTATGCCATAGTTATGGCAGCTGAAAGTTTCCTGGGATGAACCCCCTCCATTTCATATAACTGAAAATTGGGTAACTTTTAAAAATAATCTTCCATTATTATCAGAATGGAACTTACCTCGCTTAATGATCCCTCTTCAAACTCAGTCTATTCAACTTCATTTCTTCTGTGATGCATCCCAACAAGGGTATTGCGCAGTAGCGTATTTACGCTATCAAACTCCTAACACTATCCAAACGTCTTTTGTATGTGCTAAATCTCTGCTAAATGAATTGAATGGTGTTCCACAGAGCAAAAAGTAAAACTGTTTGCTTATGGAATAATACAAATTTAATTATACTCAAATCACCACCTTTAAAACAATTAAAATAATTTATTGCTACACAATCTTTATGTTCACCAAAAATGTGTGATGGGCAGTTAAGGATATCATGCTTTAAAAATTTTATTTTATCTGCAAGATCATTGGTTTCTGTAACTCTATACTGCGTAGCTTTCTTAATTGCGATGCAAAGTCTTTGCGTGGATGTCATAATATGTTTCCTGATGGAAACGGGTACACAACAATTTGTTGAAAGACTCTTTTTTCTGCCTAGAAAGAACGTAAAATTAGCATTAATAGCGGATATTCGATTTGTATTGAAAACGTATCATCAATCAATAATTGTCATCGACCTGAAGAAAACGGACCTTATCTTCCCAAAATGAAAATTAATAAATTATTTGTAACATAATGTTTTTACTTTCTCGCATATACGAAGTATATAAAAGAGAAAGTATTANAAAGTAAAACTGTTTGCTTATGGAATAATACAAATTTAATTATACTCAAATCACCACCTTTAAAACAATTAAAATAATTTATTGCTAAACAATCTTTATGTTCACCAAAAATGTGTGATGAGCAGTTAAGGATATCATGCTTTAAAAATTTTATTTTATCTGCAAGATCATTAGTTTCTGTAACTCTATACTGCGTAGCTTTCTTAATTGTGATGCAAAGTCTTTGCGTGGATGTCATAATATGTTTCCTGATGGAAACGGGTACACAACAATTTGTTGAAAGACTCTTTTTTCTGCCTACAAAGAACGTAAAATTAGCATTAATAGCGGATGTTCGATTTGTATTGAAAACGTATCATCAATCAATAATTGTCATCGACCTGAAGAAAACGGACCTTATCTTCCCAAAATGAAAATTAATAAATTATTTGTAACATAATGTTTTTACTTTTTCGCATATACGAAGTATATAAAAGAGAAAGTATTATGATCATGCAAAAATTCGACATCAAGAAAAGGTGGTTATATTATTGTATTGTAAACAGAGGGGTTACTAGGAGATAAGATCTAAGCGATCATGTAACTTACGAGATATTTCACCTAGTTTTGTACCAAGGTTTCTATATAAATGGTTCCTACATTCTATTTTTTCTATACATGCACTGCATATATGCTTTTATAACATACATATATGATCTCTTTTATAAGACTCATTGTGTTCTGCTCTTGCATAGATGCAACAGTACTTATTACGTATGTTTAAGTACAACAACTTTCCTGTGCGTTGACCGAAAATATCATATTTTTTATTTATATTTGTAATAAATCTACAATGAAATATAAATAATAACACAATAAGCACTTACAACTCCAGAAAGAGCGTTGTAATTGACATTGTATGATCGCTTCGACCAAGCTCCATCCACTACAACGGTTACCAATACATGGGATACCATTATTGTCGACATCTCCTATATTTTTGGCTATTTCAGCTTCTTCTTTCGCTGCTTCTTCTATACTTTTTAGGGCACTATCATGAATTACAGAGGCTATATTATCATGAGAATTATTGTAGGTTTTATTAGCCATATATGGGATATCAAGAACAGAGAAAAATTCATCAGCTTGGGTGTAGCCGATTCCTATAGACGTTGCTGCCAAAACAACACTATCATTTATTTTTGAGGTGTTAATGGAATTCCGCACATTTTACATTGAAGTGTAATTTGTGAAGGCAAACCATTTCTTTGCTCTGAAATAATATGCATATCCACAACAGAACAATTAAATGGATTATGGTAGCCGATTTCACATATTTGCTTCAGAAAAGATGAAACATCAACAATCCTACGTCCATCCAATTCAAAGCTAAAATTTTAGTTCTTCTGTGTGTTAATTGTATTTACTCTTATTTATAAGAAATACACTACCTTGGTGAAATAGTTCTTTCAATTTCTACTTCTAATAATGAAGTTTCTACGTTTCTTTGTGTGGGTGATAATGGTCTCTCTACATCAGAGATGACATTTAATGTAGGTAGTAAGGTATTATTTTTTTTATAATATGCTTACTCGTACACTGTTCCTCAAAATCCATACCTATATCTTCTTCGTGTGCAATAACATCCTCTAATCTAGATTTTTATATTAGATATTATCACATATTGAAAATGTAAAATTGCATACAATATCTATTTACTGTTATAACCCAAACTGTGTAGAATTATCGGCAAAAATCTAAAATAAAATGGCATTCTGCCGTTTGTTTTATTTACATACATGGATGCTAACTACATGTTTACACTTACCCTGCACAATTCAAGGTTTCTGAAATTCTTGTCTTCTTCATCCTCCTAACAAAATAATTTCGTAAATTATTATAGTTATAAAACACAACATTCTACGCTATCTCTTACTGTTCAGTTGTACTAATTACAATTATTCATTTCAATTTTAGTTATTTACCGTCCGCTTAGCATCAATATGTTTATATTCAAATTTGGAATTTTCTTGGAGCAAGCCCGTGACGTTCGGAAACGGGTTTTTATGTTAAAAACCTTTTTTTCGTAAACTTCATGTCGACCGAGACTCAGAGTGTATTTCGTATTGTTCATGTGATATTCGATATTATTAAATAGTTAAAAGTGACAGTTTTCTTTGTTTTTCTACACCGGACATTCAAGTAAGACTTTAATTTCGATCTGTACAAAACACTTACCTATAACAATTCATTCTTCATTCTTTGCTTTATACTTTTTCTGCGCGTACCTACGGTAAGGTTACGATTATCCATGTCTGCAAATTATAGTTTAATACTAAATAATTACATATAAAATAATTCCACGGCAATTTTGGTTGCCTACAACATTAATAAATAATTCGCTTTCTCGTAAACGGTGGCGCCACATTCCGGTACCTCATAAAAGTAGTTGTTCATGTAAAATACACATAATTTCACTTTTATTTATTAAATTGTTTCGTATAATTGCGATCATTGAGTTATTCCAAGGATCGGTACAATGCCGCATTTTATATTTGTATTATTATTTCTTCACTTACGTTATTTAAAAGTATTTATTAAATATCGCAACGTACCGTATATTATTAAATTATTTTAGGGTCATACATCAAATTTCATAAATTAAATACATATTATATTAACTCTACAATCTTACGTATACGACTACACACTGCTGCCAACATAAAATGGCGGTATCGAGGCCTCTTAACAATTTTTACTTGCATAGGGACCGCGGGGGTGAAGTACCCACCAGTAGATTTTAACTACCAATATGAAGGGGGCATTGACACAAATAATCAAATGTGTCAAAACTATACAGTATAAGTACGAAGGCTTTCACGGCCGGTGTTAATTGAACTAAAATTAGAACTAACACTAGAAACTTTCGAGTTTTGCCGTGCGTCTTTTAAGAAAAGGTTTGACGTCTCGGATGCCATGTTTCAACCTTCTTCGAAGTGACACTTCAGTAAATAGAAAAACCAGAAGGTGAACTTTATTCTGCTTTTTTCAACAATAAACATGGCAGGAATAAATGCCCAAATTTTGTACAGTTTGAACGACAAAACAAAAGCAAAGCCGCAATTTAGAAAAGATTTTATACAAAATTTGGCACTGAAGATGATGAACGGATTTTGGAAACTCTTACAAACTAGGATATATTTCTCAAAAAGGAAAGCTCCAAGAACCAACAGGTACAGACACTATTTTTTATTTTATAGTTTCTTACGAATAGGTTAGTTAATGTATTTGTTCTATTTATTTGAACTCTTTTTCAGTGAAATAAGTGTTTGTCTTTTGGTTTTTTCTTGTTTTTCTTTGTTTGTCTTAGATTTTATTATGCTTTGGTATAATATTATAATATAATGTTAATCTTTTTTCATATCTAACGGCGTCCGTTTACTTAAAACTATTATATGAGCTATTTTGACGTCAACTAACATTTTAAATAAGAATTAAACAATACAGCAACGGCTTCTTAAAAAAAATAGAATACCAGTAGTGGAATAAAGGACGCCGACGCGCGAGTTTGATTTTTCAAACTTAACGCGCGGGACTAGGGTTAATCAAATGTATAAAAAGAGTCACTGCGAGTAATCAATCTGAATGAGAGCTTTTTAGAACTTTTATCTTACGATATCGTTGTGTCCGACGGTACATCTAATTTTACTTAATTTTGTATGTTTTGTGATTTAATGAGCACAAAGTACAAATTCCATTGATAGTTACTTGATCAATGCATGTAGTAATAGGACTGGTAACACATGAATTGTGTATGAACCTATTACACTTGATACACTTATATCCTGATGAATGTACAACATTTCTACAACAATAAAGGTAACGTGTTCCCAAATTCGGCCTTTTTTTTATAATAAAGTTTTTATTTCATTTCGGTATACATCCATGTCTTTATAAATAGTTAGCGGTTTACGTTCACATAATAGTTGGCAAAAATATATGACGTACATACCACAGTTGTAGCCACCCTTTTGTGTGATATGATTAGTTTCTTTAATATTCCAATTGTTAAAAAAAATATTACTGATTTTCATAACAAAAATTGTAAATAAAATGAATGTCTGTCTGAACAAGTTACGTTGTTTTAAACAATAATAAACAATATTATAAAAATTGATACTCTTGCGTATCATCTATCCGTAATAGCAGTCAAAAATTATAAATAATCATCAACAATTATGAGGATTCAACGTAAATAAAACTCAGGCCCAACTTTTAGAATAATTTTAACTAAACATGGCGGCATATAGCAATACGTGGCACGATGTTTTATTTTGTTACGCGAAAACTATTAATTTTAAGGTGAAACCTAAGCAGACTAAAATGAGAAGAATGAGTTTTACAACTCATATTTTTTCATGTTAATACTGCATAGTGTTAAAAAGTTCTTATAAAAAATTCAAAGGGGTTCTGAATTTCATCCCCTTAGAGGGCGTTAGGAAAGTTTAAGGTATGCTTGAAAATAAGGTCTTAACCAGTAGTAAATACATAAAAATTTATATTTTTTCATAGTCGAAATAAAATGTAAATTTTTGATTCATCTTTAACGACTCATAGCTCGAAAACAAAAGAGTTGCAACCCTGTATTTATAGTTCTAGCTTCCCGATTAAAATCTGAAGCACCCTGTATACAGGTGTTTCAAAAAAATGTACTCACACTTTAACAGTCGCTAACATGCTGCCTTTTTTGTATTGCAGGTGTAATTAATTAATCACAGCATGGCAGGAAATCGACTAAGTTTCGAAGAGAGGGAATTTGTCCTGAAATGTTATTGGAAGACCGCAAACGCCATTGAACTGCAAAGGCGATTCAGAAGGGAATTCGCAAAACCGCCACCAACGCGACGGACCATTGCTCGCTCAGACAAATTTTATGCAGATGAAACCGTCCAGAACGTCAACAAGACACGTTGTGGACGACCACGGACATCCACGAGCCCTGAAAATGAAGAGCAGGTGCAGGAAACACTTCTTCGATCACCACAGAAATCTCTTCGACAAACTGATAGGGATACCCACATCTCAAAAGATACTTAACTTCTTCACGTATTAGTTATTGCTTTTTACCTGACTAAAAAATTTACAAAAATCACGCTTATAATTTTTGGTAGCAGCTTCATCATACGGGTTTGTTGTAAAATTCCGTACATTTTTTGTGAAACCATTTATCACATAAGTCGCAGCCGATATTTTTCTCATTATCTTCCGTGGCACTGTTTAAGATTTCTTCGCGTATGGCACAGGGCACTTTTTTGGTTTTTGTTGTAATTTTTACGGGATCTGTTTTGTCATATTTTTTTCTTTGTTTTGATTATTTTTGTTGTAGCTTTTCTTCTCTAATTCTCTTTCTCTTCCCTCTTTTTCCTTGAAGTTCTATTATTTTCTGTTACTTTTGTTCGTCTTTTCTTGTGTGGTATTCCCTCCACTTATCTCTTGAAATTGCACTAGGAGCTCTTTCCATTTTTTCTGCTTGAATTGTTGCTTTTCTTGATCTGGCCAGCATAAATCAAGTGATTGTCAAACGTCTGACTAAAGACTAGTGAGTTTAGTTCATTTTAGAAGGGTTACGATGGTTGCAAGATTTCAGTCGATATCTGGTTATTTTTTTCACATCCGGTTCTATTATCATTAATAATTACTTCATCTTGAAGTGATGAAGTGGATGCCAAAGGAACGACCATTTTTTGTTGAAGTATCAAGCGACTTTCTTGGAGATACCACCGCTTCTAGCGAAGCTATTTCATTGACTACTTCTGCGTTTATACCGTGAGATTCCAACTGAAGTTTTGTTTTATTTATAACTTTTTTTGCAGATCTTATGTCTTTTTGTGAAATATGTTCATTGGATGCCCGCGAACCGCTTGATTGTGTTTCTTTAATGTTTCTTGCAGTATTTACTACTCGCTTTGTGTAGTCCACAGCATCGGGATTTAAAGGGAAAAGTCCACATTCTCTAAACCTATTTCTGGCGTTGGCTTCAACAATATCGACAAATATTTTATTAAAAACTGATCAAAAGTTTATTTTCGTCATACATTAATTTATTTTCTCAGGCCTACTTTTCCACAGGTGCACAGTTTTTTTCCAGGCCGATTTCATGGGCCTGAAAACGCTGACGTCAGCTGGTTGGAGAATGTGGGTAAATTCTGGGTAATTCTGTTAGGTGGTAAAGCATACAAAATAATTTGGTTTTCATCACACCATTGGCTTGTCGACATGGCGAGGTGAGATTTATGTCCATCGACAAAAAGGATAACGGGTCTATGGACATTTTCCTTTAATAACCATTGATTAAAGTCGTTACTTAGATTTTCATAGAAAACATTTGATCTCATCTTACTAGGCATGTTATCAACCAATGACCTTGGAGGTCTTACATAAGGAAACACTACTAAGGGAGGCATTAAAGAGGCACACATATAGGAGGTACCATCGGCATTGAAAAGTATTAACACGGTGACGTTTTCTTTTTCATTACCTTGCCGAATTGAGTATAAGTTCCTAAAACCTTTTGGGCCTAGAACTTTTCCTGTTTTTGGACACAATGAAAAACTGTCAATGATTCGTCACCGTGAAATATTCTTTTAGGTTTTTGAAGTATACTTAAATAATTATCATTTCTCAAAAACTGCAGTAATTCTTCAAACCATTTTCGAATAGATTCTTTCGTAACTACACTTCTGGCTTTATTAATACTCTCTGCTTTCTAAGAGTAATTTCCCGATTTATCCTCAAAAAATCGAGTACCACATCTGTTTTGGTACACCATCTTTAAATACATTGTAATCAGCATCCGTTGCTGTTTTAGGTACTGTATTGATCAATATCTCCTTCTTTATGGGAAACCCACTTTTTACTAAATTAATTATTCAATTTTTATCCGATTTTCTCCTTCAATTGTTGATAATACAAGTGGCCCTGGCTTTCTTAAAGTATCTGGGACTCTTTCACGCAGACGATCTATGACTGTTGTTTTTGAAACGTTTAACCGCCTGCTGGCTTCCCTTATTTTTATTGTGTTTTCTCTGATTTCATTCAACGCCAATTTTAAATTTTCCTCATTATACTGAAACATTTTTCGTACATTTTCTTTGTTTTAACTTTTATAGTTTTTTCTTATTTCCCATTCTTTTGTTGCTTATTGTTTGTTGGTGCCACTGCTACAACAAATATTCAAATGCTCTGCTGCATTTCCACAGACATGTAGGAAAAACTTTATTCGACTGCATAATTGGAACATAAAATTGGATACAACTAGTTCCTGTCCACAAAATTTGTTCCAGTAGCCGAGAACTAAAGAGTATCAAATTGGTTCTCGACCACCAATAATAAAATGCAAAATATAAAAATAAATTAGAATATAGACAACAATACCAACTATTTTTAAACAGATGAGATTACTAAAAAAATCAATTATTTGAATATTGGTTGGCGACCATTAAACATTAAGCAAAAAAAGTCACTTTGAGACTATTTTTTCTTAAAATATACAAACAGCTATTACTAACAATAAAAACCTAATGTATTTAAAGTCAAAATTGCTTACTATTTTCTGACCAGTTTCGCATAACACTTTTCTTTACACTGAACTATACTCTTTGCGATAGGCATGTGTTAACTGATTTTTTGGGGAATAAGGTAGACTTTTATAGCCTCTCTGAGAAGGGCTTTAAATGCGCCATAGAAGTAGAAATCCAAATGTGAACACATTTTTAGAGTATAGGGAATATTTTTGTTGTTATTCGACTTTAAATTATAAAATGGTCGAGATCCAATGCCGCTCGGTTAACCACTGCATTGACCCTATTAGATTTATCTATGCTTTGTAACATCTCGTTCCAAAATGCTACCATAATGTCAGTTCGCTGTGAGCTGAATTCATTTAACAACCCCTTAGCTTCAACTTTTGTTGCAGGCTTTTGAAAATTGTCTTCGGAAATTTTGTTCAAAGTATTTTTAAAATTTGATTAACCGGAAGCAACTGCCTTCACGAAATCAGCTCTTGCCGATCTACGAGTGCCGCTCATTTTTTGAGGAACTAATTTAGTTGAACGGCGGGTTTTTGAAATTTTTCCATCTTGATGTAGACCATCTCCAAATATAAATAATTTAGTTGCTCGTAAGCAGCATTCCGCTGCTGATTCTCCAACTAAATTTAAAGAATGTGCTGCATAAAGTATGTAAATGGCAAGATTGTTTTTGGATTTAATGCGTGCTTGGAGGCCAAAATAATTAGTATTTTTTTCTAGTGACATAATGAACAATTTTTGAAATATTCACTATTTTCTGTAGATCGATTGACAACGATCTACAGAAAAGAATGCGTGTGTTTTGTTTATGCGGAATTTTCATGACCGGATATATATTCAGCATGTTTCCAGTCGTTAACCTGTACTAAATACATTAGTGGCAGAACCAAATAATTTACAAGGTACACAAAAAAACTTTTTCTTTAGAATTTCAATAAAAAAGCCAGTTTCTTTTTTGTTGTTGTCCGTTTAATAAATTTCTATAAAATTTAGTTTTCGTATCATACCTGCTCTGAGATTTATACACCATTTTAGATGCGGTAAAATCAAGTTTGAGAGTTGCTTTTTTTTTTAATTGGTTTGTTGGTTGTTATCATTAGAGAACGGAAAATATGCACAAAAAAAATCAAAAATATGCGACTCTTATAAAAGGTAAAAATTTTTCGATATTGATTGTTATTTCAAAACAAATTAAGTGTTACCTACAAAAAGAACTACTTAAAATACTACTTTAGTACGCTCTCGGTTTAACCAACAACCGATACAATGGAGAAGTACCACTAAAAAAGGTTCTTAGTAACTTTTAGTCGAACAAAAATATTGACGTGAACTCGTCGAACGTCTGCTCATCAACTCCGCGTTTTATATGAAAAATACAACAGAAAAGGAAAGAGGAAAA
The DNA here is from genome assembly GCF_000648695.1 of Onthophagus taurus. NCBI lineage: Eukaryota > Metazoa > Arthropoda > Insecta > Coleoptera > Scarabaeidae > Onthophagus > Onthophagus taurus. The sequence continues at coordinate 37,369 of NW_019280985.1, forward strand.
GGAATCTCACTTAATTATTACAAATTATTGAATTATTAATAAAATAATAATAATAATGTTTATTCAACAAAATGAAAATATACAATAATAACCACGGTAGTCTGAAGTTATAATAAATTATAACTTCAGACTATATGTAACTCTCTATCAAATCACCTCCTAAATTTGCGCATTTTTCGATACGTTTTCGGAATGCTCCAAAAGTTGCCTGTACAGCTCTCTAGGAAGTGATCGAACTGCCTGTGTTATTCTATTTTTTAGTATTTCGATATCATTCGGAATGTGTTCTTGGTAAACTATTTGTTTTCCTCTTCCCCAAACAAAAACATCCATTATTGTAAGATCTGGAGATCTGGCCGGCCAAGATATCTCCCTCATTATCCCAAACCATCTTTCGCCAAATTGATTATTTAGCCAATCACTAATCATTTTTGTTGAATGGGCAGGGCAGTTATCATGTTGAAAGAAATGAGTCTGTCGAACAACTAATGGAAGTTCGTCAACAAACCTTGTCAGAATTTGTAAATAAATTTGTTGGTTTAATGTTCCTTCAATAAAGAACGGTCCAATTATTCCTAGTTTGTATGACACGGCACACCACACATTAACTTTTTTAAAATACTGCCTGTTTGCATTAATTACATAATGGGGATTGTCTCTGCTCCAATACCGACAGTTTTGGGAAGAAGGAATACCATTTGTGGTAAAAGTACATTCATCTGAAAAAAATATTAGTTTATGAACACGTCTGTTTTCTAAAATTAATTCCCCCAAAGATAAACAGAAATGCAATCGCTTTGCGTCGTCACCTTCCTCCAAAGTGTGGCAAAATTTGGCTTTGTACGGATAAATTCTGTTTGCTTTATAAATTCTTTGTAAATGTGTTTTACTTATGTTTGTATTTATGCTTCGATTTCTTAGAGACATGGTAGGAAATGCATCCGTTGAATGTAAAGCAACTAAAGTACCTGTATCAGTTTCATCATAATTTTTTTTTCTTTTTTCTTATAGTGAACACTTCCTGTTGTAACAAATCTTTTGATTAAACGCCAACAATTACTTTTGTTAATTCCAGTATTTTGAAATTTTTCATTAAATAGAGTAATAACCATATTCGTCGATTCACATAAACTTTTTCGTCTAATGTTAACAACTTGAGCAACAACTTAACGGTTATATCAATGATTTTAAAACCACTTATGTGTAACTAACTTTAATATAACAAATATCATTTCTCAACCTCACGTCCAAGACAGCTCAACCTCACGTCTTGTCACGTTGGAAATCTGCGGCACAATGACTGCTTGGCGCAGGACGCCGTAACTCGTATCTGCGCCGCGTCACCTCACCGCTTTATTTGCGCGTCCCGATTCATGTCTATATTTCAGAAAAACTCACTCTGCGTCACCTCACCAACCTGCGTGTCTATTTGCGCNTTGCATTAATTACATAATGGGGATTGTCTCTGCTCCAATACCGACAGTTTTGGGAAGAAGGAATACCATTTGTGGTAAAAGTACATTCATCTGAAAAAAATATTAGTTTATGAACACGTCTGTTTTCTAAAATTAATTCCCCCAAAGATAAACAGAAATGCAATCGCTTTGCGTCGTCACCTTCCTCCAAAGTGTGGCAAAATTTGGCTTTGTACGGATAAATTCTGTTTGCTTTATAAATTCTTTGTAAATGTGTTTTACTTATGTTTGTATTTATGCTTCGATTTCTTAGAGACATGGTAGGAAATGCATCCGTTGAATGTAAAGCAACTAAAGTACCTGTATCAGTTTCATCATAATTTTTTTTTCTTTTTTCTTATAGTGAACACTTCCTGTTGTAACAAATCTTTTGATTAAACGCCAACAATCACTTTTGTTAATTCCAGTATTTTGAAATTTTTCATTAAATAGAGTAATAACCATATTCGTCGATTTTTCCCCGGTTCCATAACACTGAATCACATAAACTTTTTCGTCTAATGTTAACAACTTGAGCAACAACTTAACGGTTAATTAACCAAAACAATCAAATTAAATTAAAATAGTCTTGTATCGTATTTGACAATTTTGGTGACGTAGTAATCTGCGGTGTTTAAAGATATCTTCTAGTTTAAAGGTTATTTTTTCTTTGTAGATAATTTTATCAAATAAACTTTTATTCAAAACTTAAAAATTAGTATTAACGAAATGATTTTTGAAACAAAAACTTAACGGTTAATTAACCAAACCATTTCAAATTAAATAAAAATAATCGTGTATCGTATCATTTTGGTGACGTAGTAATGCGATTCATCTGCGGTGTGTAAAGATATCTTCTTGTTTAACACTTCGCCAGTGTGGTGATGTAAAGTCACATCAGTGGTGTGGTGGGGTATCTTATACCCCATAGTGTTAGTTTGATTTTTTTAATAAATTACTATATAATAATATAGTTTTGTGATATCAATGATTTTAAAACCACTTATGTCTAACTAACTTTAATATAACATATATCATTTCTCAACCTCACGTCCAAGACAGCTCAACCTCACGTCTTGTCACAGTGGAAATCTGCGGCACAATGACTGCTTGGCGCAGGACGCCGTAACTCGTATCTGCGCCGCGTCACCTCACCGCTTTATTTGCGCGTCCCGATTCATGTCTATATTTCAGAAAAACTCACTCTGCGTCACCTCACCAACCTGCGTGTCTATTTGCGCCTGGCCTAACTGTTTCCAACTTATTTTTCTTTTAGGACACCCTGCTTCGCTTTTATTATTTAAAAAAATTATGTGACTTTATGCCAGCGATGTTCATCAATGAATAAAATATGATTATGGGCCATCTTCTAGTGTTGCGAGCCACGTTATATGTGGTACAATGTTGATCAACAGTATCTAATCCTCCTTTTGTTTCATTATAAAAGGTGATGATTTCTGGCTTTTGTCTTTCTTCACTCGTTGCATCTATGGTGCCATTAAAGTGCATACTTGACACCAACTTACCTTTTTTTCCTATTTTGGGAACATAAGAGACAATGGTCATATTTTGTTTTAAACTTAACACATGAATATATCGGTCTATTCTTTGTGTTTACAAATTCAGGTGGAAGTTCGCACTTGTTTTTTCTTATAGTACCGGCATGCGTAATTTTATTTTTTTGAAGATTTTCTACTTGACAATGTTTTTGATTTCATCAGTGGATTTTTTGACCACACGGACCCATTTTTACCACTATACGAAAGTACCTTCATTCGTTTTCTAGGAGGATGTTCTGTGTCTCACTCCCTACATTCACCTTCTTGCTCTGACTCATAAATAATTTGTTCTTAAAACACGTTTACATCAAGTTCGTCTTCACCGGAGTCAAAAATGTCTTTGTCTGCTTCAACTTCCTGTAGAAGTGAAAGTAATCGCTTTTGTTTATTTTCATAGTCCATTCTGCATATAGAAACTGTTGTATATAATGCCGTAAGCAAAAACAATGAGTTAAAACTTACTTATTCACAAATAATCAAATCCGAATACAACAAAGTTAGCACCGAAAACGACGGCGCTAGGTATATGAGACTCAAAACACAAACACAAAGATGTTTTCGGGGCACGTACAACTCTTAAACTAAAGCATACTTACGGACATTCAACTACCTGCCCACAAAAGGCCGGAAGTTACACCTAAAAATATATCCGGTCGGGTCCAATAGACCCGGCGCCACTGCTGGAGGGTTAACAAGATGTTTCTATTGCACAAAAAATAAATAAAAATAAATTAGGTAAGTATTTACTACAGTAACATTATTATACATGGCCCAATTATATCGGACATCATATTAGAATGTGTGAGACATAGAGCAGCATGACATCACATGCATTTATGAAAAGTTTTGCGATCTCTATTTCGTGGACATACCGAATATAGCTTGTTTTGATAGATTGAATATATTTGAATACATTTTTATAGTAGTAAAATTGCACACCATGAATTAGACAAGAGTGATAGGAAACTAAAAATAACAACGTTCATTTTTTCTATAAATTTCTCACGGTAACAAAAAAAAAATGAAAACATGGCTATTAAAAATTTTGTAATTATTGGAAAATGAATTGCGAATGTTTGTAGCAATGCTACAAATACTCCCCTCTCCAAAAGATACAAAGATCACTCAAAATTAGTAGCAACAAGGATATGAATACATATGTAATTTAAGTTTAAATACTGAAACGAACTCGTAAATGTTTTTTGTAACTTAATAATTTGCGATGAATTATTCTTATTGAAAGAAGAATTATTAATTGTTGATAAAGAATTATTAAAAATTGACGAAGAATTGTTAATTGCAGAGAAAGAACTCTTAGTCAAAAATGCCGCTATAAGGCGGTCTATATTGACTATCAATTGACTATCTTTGTTATTTTTATTAATGACATAATTTTTCTTAAAACGTTTTAATTCTTTGTAAGGTCCTTCAAATCTGGGAGATAAAGATTTGAAATTTTGTAATTTTAAAAAAACGAATTCAAAAGTCGGCAAATCTTTGTGAATGAAAGGCTTCGACACTGAATGAAATTTTGTTTGAATAGGTTTAAGATTAAGAAAAGTTTCTCTCAAACTTGTTAGTAAGGGTGTTGTCCCTATATTATGTTGAGAGGTTATGAAGAATTCTCCTGGTAAGCGTAATGGCTGTCCATAGACTAGTTCAGCAGGAAAACAACCGAGATTTTCCTTTAAACAGGATCTTAAACCCAGTAAAATTACAGGAAGATTGTTGTTACACCTATGCTGCATCCTTTGGCGGTGATGGCATTTTTGAGGGTCCTGTGGAACCTTTCCGAAATGCCGTTGCTCTGGGGATGATAAGAAGAGGTGTGGATCTGTTGAGATGGTATGTGGCACACCGAATCTCGAGAAATATTGATTTAATAGGGTTGAAGCTATGGTTTCAGATGTTGTATTTGGAAACGGATAGGCTTCTGGCCAGATCAATGTGAATGTGTTCGAAGCGTCCTTTTGGTATGGGTATATAATCTATTGGTGATTTTGTGTAACGATGAACCTTGGCCTTTTGGCATAAGATGTTTCAACTCTATATCTGAATCTTGTGTCTCTTTCATTGCTGATTCTGAAGGATATTCAGAATTCAAACAAACTTGTTTGAAGTCAATGTAACTACATTGACTTTAGAAAGAGTGTCTGAAACAACGTTATGTTTTCCATGGGCGGCAAATACCCATTTCTACTATTAATTCAAATTCTTTTTTGACGATTAAAAATTTTTTTGTATCGAGACGACGTGGTCTACTAAAAGGAAGATGTGAATTGTTTAACTAACTTTTTGAATTTGGTTTCAATAGAGATCTGAGAATTTATTAAACTCATTTTGGAAGGGTTACAATTAAAAACCGAATAAATTGAAGCGATATGCGTTAAAGGATCAATAATTCTACGATTCTTGATATCGACTAAAAGATGGTACTTTCCTAAAAAATCAGCACCCAATATTGGTTTCGTCACATCTGCTAAAGTGAAAACGAATGGAAATGTACGTCTTAGACGTAAAGATACAGAAAGTTAAACTAAAACTAGAACTAACACTAGAAACTTTCGGGTTTTGCCGTGCGTCTTTTAATAAAAGGTTTGACGTTTCGGATGTCATGTTGCAACCTTCTTCAGAAACTGGTTCGAAGTGACGAGATCAAAAAATCGGTAACTATATATAAGTCGGAAAAACTAATTAATAATCAGTTAACGCTAATTACAAACTAATTAATAACTAATTGCGTCGCGTCCGGTGTGAGGCGGGAAGAGGTCTTCGTGTTCACCACCATCTTCCATGTTCTGCTAAGCTCCCAGCCATCCTCTCTGTTGACGTTATTTTTATGTCGGTGAATCTCTATGGCTTCTCTTGTCAGTCTTTGGTAGTATCTGTTGTCCCTAGCCAGCACCTTTGTTTGTTCGAAGTCTATTCGGTGCCCCTCTGCATGCTAGTGTTAGTTCTAGTTTCAGTTCTAATCTTAGTTTAATTCACACCGGCCGTGAAAGCCTTCGTACTTATA
>NW_019280985.1:43927-62324 GCF_000648695.1 Onthophagus taurus
GGCTCGTTACCACACGTTGTCGAGCGCAAATCATACAACGATGAATCAGTGACTTAACGGAAACTCGACCACCAATGATCCAAAATCGACGTCTAATTGAAGCTAACGTGAGCTGTACACCACCATGCAATGTGGTTTTGTGGTAATAATCGATGATTAATGTAGTGATTGTAGAAAACTTCGGCAAGATAATAGGATGCTTTTCATCGTAATCCAAATTAGAAAACTGAAGTCGGCCTGTTATCCGCAAAAATCCATCCCCATCAAGGAAAGGGTTCAAACGATAGAGAGAACTGGTACGAGTGATGGTCCGCTTCGATCTTAGTAGAATAAGTTCTTCAGCAAACTCTAAATTTTGGCATTCTTTAACCCAAAATAGTAATGCTCGATTTAATTCATCTGCTGATAAAACTCCTGAAACACTCGAAAGAAGATTATTTTTGTCAAACACTCTTGCGCACCATGCAGTCACTCTTAGGAGTCTTGTTAACGAAGAATACTTATTTTTTAAATCCCAGCCCTGGTTCTTCCGAATGGCTGAGTTGGAAACTGGAATTGTGACACGTTGCTCAAGATCGACTTGACTAGGAGGACTTGGAGATTCTTTTGGCCACTGAGTTGATGGATACATGAGCCAACAGGGTCCGGACCACCAAGACGAATTGGATTGAAGTTTCATCATCGTGACCCCTCGCGAAACTAGGTCCGCTGGATTGTCCTCACCTGGCACGTAGTTCCAGTGTACTCCCGACACCTCATGTATTTCAGTAACCCGGTTTCTTACATAGTCTTTCCATCGAGAAGGATGGCCGCGAATCCATGATAGCACTACTGTTGAATCAGTCCATAAGTAAATTGAATGTTCACAAAGTTTTAAGACTGATTGCACTCTTTTTAACAATCGCACGAGTAAGACCGCGGCGCATAATTCTAATCGTGGAATTGTTACACGTTTAAGAGGTGATACTTTAGACTTTGACACTAAAAGTGATACGCGCACTACATTCTGAATTGAAACTCTGTAAGCAATTATGGAACCGTGAAGTTCAATTGAGGTTGCTCGACTGGACGTTCAGATCCATCACGGTGCGCGGATCGTATAGATTTTATTAAATTCTTTTATTAAATTATTCCAACGAATTTTCAGTTCTAAAGAAAGAACATCATCCCAGTCAAGATGTTGTATCCATAATTAATGCATCAATACTTTGGCCGAAGTGATCAAAGGGGAAAGCCAACCAAGAGGGTCATACAAACGTGCAATGAAAGATAAAACATTGCGTTTAGTTATTTGATCGGTTTCGTTATAGATAGAACGACATTTAAATAAAAATTCGACTTTATAGNAAGACCTTGAGCGAAAATTCGAATCTTGCTTAAGTGAACAATGATTACAACAACTACTACTGTCAAAATTGTTGTAGTTACTAAGTTTTTCATTTATTGACGCAATCTGTGCGTCCACAACAGATTGTTTTTGTGAAAATGTAGAAAATATATTTTGACATTTTGTTGTTTAATTGTCAAATGCCTTTAATATATCATTCAAGGTTGTCTGTTGTAAACACGGAATGGGAGTCAATGTTGAAGAAGCAGCAGAAGTGGACGGAAATTCGAGTTTCGGCCGTTGGAAATTCTTATCAGAAGTTTCTGGGAAATTGGTTTAAAAATTTTGATTTTTTAATGAGGAATTCGAAAGAGCTCCCCATATCTTATCGGCCATTGCCAATAAGTCGGTGGTCTCTTCTTTCCCCGATGCTAGGAGAGCTACTGAAATAGACTTTGGCACTGTATTACGCCACAGTCTGAGAAGCAGATCTGCGCTCACCAGTTTAGATTCACCAATGGAGGCCAAAAGCTCTCGATAAAACTCTGAGGGCTTCTGGTCGCCCATGTGTGTATTGGAGAGCAGATCGTTAAGTCGTTTTTCCTCACTTAAGGAAAAACGGCTAATGATCGCTCTCTTTATATACCCGTACGCATCCTCCGCCGGAATTGTGTTAATTAAATCGATTATAGAATGAATTATCTCCGGCGGAAGATGCGTGACCACCAGATTAAACTTGGTACGATCGTTAGTAACCCAAGGGCAAACTGCAACTCAATTTGCCAGAACCACGTTTCCGGACGTGCAGCCCAATAGGGAGGTGGTCTCATATTGACTGCCCCAAAGTGGTTCTTTCGTTTCTGGTGCTTCAGCACTTCCCAACATAACGAATCAAGGAAGGTGAGAAAATCTTATTGTAAATAAAGCAAAATTTTGAGACGATTAATAATTTTTGTTTGTTAATGAACTTAAGTAGGGTTGAACAGGTTGAAGAAAAAGACAGAGTCTTGTTAATTACGTGTTTACTCTTTAACGGCACGTTACAATCTAATCTACATTATTTCTACAAGTAAACCGTTGTTCTTCTATGCTACGTCAACTTTGTCGCTGAACCGCAGGCGGGACCGTAACGGTACGGTTCCTAACAATGTTTTAACAATTTGTTAAAATTTTAATTTTGAGAGGTCTTTTATATCTCAGTATTGAAAAGGGGTACTCACCGCGTAAATCTACCTCCCAAAATAATGATTTAAAATGTATTTTAAGTTAATATTTTCCACCAAGTTGCCGAACCAATGTTAAAGAATGAAGTGTGACGTCGGGACTTGAATTTTCTAACCAATTCCATTAATTTTCTTCAAGATGAAGTCTTGATGACATTGACAGGTCTGAGTTGGAAACTGGAACTGTGACATGTTGCTCAAGATCGACTTGATTAGGAGAACTTGGAGATTCTTTTGGCCAACAGGGTCCGGACCACCAAGACGAATTGGATTGAAGTTTGATCATCGTAACCCCGCACGAAACCAAGTCCGCTGGATTGTCCTCACCAGACACGTAGTTCCAGTGTACTCCCGACACCTCATGTATTTCAGTAACCCGGTTTATTACATAGTCTTTTCATCGAGAAGGATGGCCGCGAATCCATGATAGTACTACTGTTAAATCAGTCCATAAGTAAATTGAATGTTCAAAAAGTTTCAAGACTGATTGCACTCTTTTTAACAATCGCACGAGTAAGACCGCGGCGCATAATTCTAATCGCGGAATTGTTACGCGTTTAAGAGGTGATACTTTAGACTTTGACACTAAAAGTGATACGCGCACTACATTCTGAATTGAAACTCTGTAAGCAATTATGGAACCGTGAAGTTCAATTGAGGTTGCTCGACTGGACGTTCCGATCCATCACGGTGCGCGGATCGTATTGATTTTATTAAATTCTTTTATTAAATTATTCCAACGAATTTTTAGTTCTAAAGAAAGAACATCATCCCAGTCAAGATGTTGTATCCATAATTAATGCATCAATACTTTGGCCGAAGTGATCAAAGGGGAAAGCCAACCAAGAGGGTCATACAAACGTGCAATGAAAGATAAAACATTGCGTTTAGTTATTTGATCGGTTTCGTTATAGATAGAACGACATTTAAATAAAAATTCGACTTTATAGTTATCCCACAACAAGCCCAATGTGTGAACAGAGTGATCTTCCTGAACTTCACACGTTGTGGTTTGAGCAAGTAATTTAGAAGGTATGAAAATCAATGAATCTGCTTCGTTTGATATCCACTTTCTCGCTGTAAATCCGCCCATTTTCAGTACTGTATTTAGCTGACATATGATTTCATGTGCTTCGTCAATAGTTTCAGCGCCTGAAAATATGTCATCAACATAGCTGTTGTAACGAAGAACTTCAAACCCTTGAGGGAACTTTTCTTGATTTTCCTTAGCTAATTGTTAATTTCAATGATAAGTACGGAGCACTTGATAAACCATAAGTCACAGTACAGAGTTGATAAGTTTTTAATTCATCGGGTGTACACATCCTGATGTACTCGAATCTGGTGATACATCTTCTCCATATTGCAGGCAAACACAAACGGATGTCGGCTCCAACGTAAAAGTACATCAACTAATTCCGTCTACAATTTCGGTCCAACATTTAGACAATCATTCAATGACAAACCCGAAGACGATTTTTGAGAACCATTAAAAACAACTCTGAGTTTCGTTGTTGTACTAGATTCACGTATTACTCCATGATGAGGTAGATAAAAATGTGGTTGATCTGAGCAAGAAGTAATATAGCGCATATGGTCAAGATCGAGGTATTCTTTCATAAATTTGCTGTATTCCGTTTTTAATTTTTCATTTTTAGCGAATCGTAACTCTAACCGATTGAATGACTTGAGCGCTATGTCATGCAAATTTCTAAGCTCTTTCGGAGGCTTTCGAAACGGTAATCGAATAATAATGTTCTTCACATTCGTACTCCTCTGATGGCACATAAGGTAATTGAGTGATATTCTTCCTGTTTCCAGAATAATTGCATGACTTCGAGCAGCTCATGATCAATGGAACAATTGAATCCGTAACCCAAACTTGTCTGTTGGGCAACCAACGAACCGTCAAAATTTCCAACCGATCATCGCCAACGAACCGATCATCGCAATAGCTAAAAGTACTGGGGTGTTAATATGATGAGAGTTGATCAGGTGACTAGATGCTGAAGCAGGGCGTTGCATGTTAGAACAGCTTATCGTATATTAATCGATTTGGTTAGGATCTGAATTTTTTACTTGAGTTGAGGTATTGATCGAAGGCTTTGAATCATATAAGCTCGTATGATGGTTTTTATTACATAGTTTGCATCGTTTAATAATTCGTCAATTTTTTCTTAAACGCGGACCGAGACAATTGAAGCACAGATTTTTGATTTGATAAAATCTGATCGTTGAATGGGTGTTTTTGAAAGGTACTGCTGATACATCGACAGGTAATGATTACACATTACGCAACTTGCATTATAGGGAGTTGCATTATAAGGCTTTACAATACCTTTCTGAACTGAACTTTGAAGAGGTTTTCGATTAAATGAGAATTTTTCAATTGACTCAAGAGCTCTCAAGCGTAAAGAAACTTAAATGAGCAGGTTCGTGTATGAGACACATTTTTAGGTACTGTAATTTTTCGACATTGGATATATTGTTATCTTGGTAAACCATTGAATTAAATAAATCACGAAATTGAATCTAGTTTGCGAAGTCGAATTTCGGGAGATTAATAACCCGAAGATTACGGGTACGAAATGGTGGTTTCAGGAACGAGAATGTCAGCGGGTATTGGAGGTGATCCTTCGTCGATCTCTAATAATTCAATCATTTCGCCTTTTGTATTTAAATAAGATTCTTCACACAACACACAATCTTCTGGAAAATATATTGTTTCGTTGTAACCCAATTTATATTTAGATAAAAATTTATGAAGTTCATTAAACTCATCCCAATTAACTACTAGACGTTCAAGACGGTTATCATTACGAACTATTATTTTTTGTATACTACATTTGTATTTTTTTCTTTTTGTATTTCTGTAATTGGGTGGAGACCTGTTGGAATAAAGCATTTATTATTATTATTATTAAGACGGGTCTTTATAGCAGCGCGCGTGCGTTTCGCGATCGCGAGTTTCTTTAGATTGTCTATTGTTCGGTTAATGAGTCCATATAAGTCATTTTGCCGTTCGAATAAAGCGTCTAGATACACTAATTTTAAAATCTTGCAAATCAGTCCGAAAATCGCAAGATCCGACTCGAAGGACCAAAAAAATGTCTAAATGTTCTGAATACCGTCTTATAGTTCGTTTTTTTTCTATAATACTTGTCAATGTAAATTATTTAGGGTTTCTGTTGGTATTATCTAGGACCCTTATAAAATTTATGTTGCTTTCCTGATTTTTAGTAACATTTTCANACGTCTGGATTTTTTGACTCGGTCATTTTAATTAACTAAAATATTACGTAGATATTGACACTATAACCGACGAATCAACGAAATTGAACGAAATAAAGATACACTAATTTTAAAATCTTGCAAATTTGTCTGAAAATCGCAAGATCCGGCTCGAAGGACCAAAAAAATGTCTAAATGTTCTAAATATTGTCTTACCTTTTTATATTCGAGACGCACACACTTTAACGAAAAAAAAGGATAAGATTAACACTGTTTTTATAGAAAAATGTATTGAGAATTAACTTTTACAGAGAACATTGACATATGTTGAAAAAGATACGAATTGATAATTGTTGACAAAAAAAAAACAACACGAAAAAACTGCCATGGATACGGCCATGGATACGGCCATGGATACGGTCATGGATATACAAATTAACTTTAATGTAATGACGCATAAAGTTCAATTTTACAAAAAATTGCACTTACGAGGTTTTCAAAGTAAGGTATCGATATGTGGTAACAAGTTTAAATCGATTGAATGAAAATTGTTCGAGTTATGCTACGTGCCGTTTTAAAAAATCGTGTTTCCAGAAAAACGCATTTAAAGTTTTGACATGAGTATTGGTTATGAAAACATGAAAAATTAAGAGTATATAATTTTTTACCATTAATCTGCTATACTAGGACCATAAAGTTGCCCTTCTCTGTTCTCAAATTCATCCTCATTTTCCATCCTCCTTTCAGCTAATTACCTGTCATCTGAAGTAATATGAGCAGCCCAAGTCAAAGATGAGGAATCAAACCATCTTTTACGTAACCAATTTTCGAGCAATCACCAATTGTCTCTTCAAACGGTTGCAAATACAAGTTGCAAACTTTGGTGCGATTTTTCTTTAAATTCGCTCAGAATTTATATTCCTAAAAATTTGAGAAAAGTTATTAATTAAGGAAATAGCCCAAAAAAAGCGTTAATAATAAAAAAAGTGCGGAAAAGTGTAGTACTTACCGAAAAATCACTTTAAAGTTTCGATGTGACGTTACATTTTGTGAGGTTGTTACAAGCCATGTTTACCATGCATTTTCGTATTAAATCCTAACCACAAATTGTTTAATTTATACCCACGCACAAAATAATACTGATAAACTTAAAAGTAAAGTTATTTTCACTAAGCTTGTTGAGATTACAACATATTTTCGGATGAAAACCTTGTTTCTTAGGCTTTCGATGCGTAACGACTAATTACCTGTCGTTAGATAGAATCGATAGAGCTTGTTTCTACCAAATGTGTATTAATAGACTTTGTGTTAATAGATTGTGTGTCAATTGATGTGTCAAACGACTGAAATATCTTTATGTTGTAAATATAAATGGTAAATAAGTATAGTAGCTTATTTCATAGTAGTTTACTTAAGTTAAAATAGTTATTAAAAAAGACATGTGTGTACAAGGTTACAAAATAACAATAAATAAATAACCCGTGTGACAAAGAAAACCGTAGATCCGAAAATTTTCAAATTCACATATATTACGTAGAAATGTTCAGTGATTACAACAAACTTTGTCGCAATTTTTTTTTATCGAGCGGTTGCGAAGACACAGTATCGGTTTATCGTTGAGCATGTTAGCTTGCTTAACTCCCTCAAAGAGCTATACTTATTTAAGTTTTGAGATTTGGTAGGATTTTATATTCAAAACAAACAGATTTCAAGAAGAGATTTTATTTTCAAGTTTACTTGTCGGCGTTGACAGCCAATCTAACGTGACAGCCGTGTTAACGAAATACAATGCGATCAAGAAAGACGGTCCGCTAAAAGCTACTTTTCCAAGTGCTTGATACCAATACTTACTGTCCTCGTGACAGCGGTCACACCCTCCTTCCACTTGTTTTAATAGTGGTGGGGAAATGGGAGGAAACTTTTAGTTTAGTAAACATAACCTTAAAAACTCACACGCACAAAATTAAAAATGTTACTCTCGTTACACAAAATTCGAAATAAATTCTCTCTGGAGTTAGATTGGTGGATGTAAATTTAAATTATGATGAAAATAATTAAAAAGGATTAATTAATAAAAAGAAAACCCTTTAGATTATTCTTTTGTAATTAATTTATTTCATAAATCAAAAAAAGATCTTTTATTTTATTATAAACATAAAGGTTTAGAAGTTTTATTTATTATAAAACGAATTCAAAATGTTGACCATTCTTTTCTAAACATAAAGTGATTCTTCTTTTCATATTATCGAAGACCTGTACAAGTTGCTCTGCAGTTATTTCTTGAACATTGTGTCGTATTGCATCTTCCAATCCTTCTATGGTCTGTAAACGGTTTTTGTAGACAGAATTTTTGAAATGACCGAATAAAAAGAAATCTAGTGGGGATAGATCGGGTGAGCGTGCTGACGTACCAGCATCTGGAACAATGCCGTGTTTTAGACGTCTTGTATGATAAGTTTGGATACCTCTAGAGGTTTGAACGTTAACACTATAGTTGTCATTTATTTTAATACAAAATCATTAAAATGGGATTATCTCTCGGGATTCTTACTTCGTGAATCGTGTTTACCCCTTGTTTTTATGTTAATTTCGAGTTCGTTTGACAAACATTCTGTCAGAAAGAATTGTCTCTTTTTATTGTTTATAATGGTATCCTGAATCTCGTTACTTCTTGTTGGTTCTTGAGTCGCTGTTGTATGAATGGTATTGCTATCTGATTCATCATCGTCTTCCATGGGTTCTGTAATTTGTTCGTCTGTTATCTTAATTTCTTTACGGTAACCTTTTCCTTGTACATGCTTGCTTGTTGATGGCTTTTGTATATCAGGAATAATTTCTATCGCTAATTCGCTGGAAAGCTCCATTAATTCGTCGTCGTCGATGTTCGGAATGATACTGTCCAAATCTCGTTGCGTAATTACGTTGATTTCATTTAATCGGATTCGTGAAAGTGCATCGGCATTAGCGTTATATTTGCCTTTTTTATACACGACCCCAAAATCATATTCTTCTAATTTGATCTTCCAACGCATGAGTTTAGAATTAGGTTCTTTCAAAGACCATAACCAAACGAGTGGCCGATGATCAGTGTAGATGATGTAGATCAATTTTCTTCCGTAAAGATATGGTCGAAATTGCTTTACTGCGTTTAGTACCTTCGTTCAGTGTCTGACAATGTTCTTGACGAATAACTAATTGGTTTGTCTCGTTCAATCTGTCCTTGAGGTAACACGGTTCCAAGTGCTACATCGGAAGCGTCTGTAGTAACTACAAATTCTCTGTTAAAGTCTGGGTATTGTAGAACTGGGTCGTTGGTTCCTTACATTTTTGAAAAGCTTTAAGGTATTCTGGATGTTGAACGTCGATTTTAGCGTTCTTCTTTAAGGAATTTTAATAATAATAATAAATAAATTTATTGCCATAATAAGAAACAAAAAATACAAATTAAAGAAAATGTATACATTTAACTTAATGCATAAATACGGGCAAAAGGGTCGATTTATCGCGTAAGCGATATCTTCCAAACAACCCAATCAATCAGCAGTATACTAAGTTATATAAGAAAAACTATGAATAAACGGCAAGCTGCTATGCTAAACTTATGGTCACTAAAAACGGTGCATAATGATAGTTGCTGGAATAAAAGAAGAAGAGAAGAGAAGAAAAGTAGAAGAAGAGAAGAAAAGGGAGAAAAAAAAGTTCTCAGGAAGATACTTGGAGAGCCAATAAATGACGTTTTAGGTGGTTTTTAAATGTTACAAGGTGAGGAATATTACGGATCTCAGTAGGCAGACTATTCCAAAGGGTTACTGCCTGCACAGCAAACGATTTATGGTAAATCTCGGTACTATGGGTCGGGAACATAAGCACAGAATCTAACTGAGATCTAGTAGGTAAACCATGCGACGACAAGCGTTGAAATATACAATACAAATACCTTGGGGTTTGATTGTGAAGAACAGTATATAACATAGTTAATATACGAAACGATCTACGGTTCTGACAGCTTAATATCTGCAAATAATTACGGTATGGGGTTATGTGTTGAGATCTCTCGAGATCAAAGATATACCGTATGCAGTTGTTTTGAAGTCTTTGCAGTTTGTTTCGTAGTGTTACCGAAAGATCAGGATATGCCGTGTCAGCATAATCAATATGGGGGAAAATCAGGGAAAAACAAAGATTACGACGGATCATGGGAGGAAGGAAGCAACGGAGACTTTTCAGTGAGTGGAAACAATGATAGACCTTTCTGCAGACGGATTGAATTTGAGGTTTCCAGGACATTGTAGAATCCATAACCACCCCAAGGTTTCTAACCGTGTCTGACAGCTGAATAATGTCTCCGTCAAGCATTAAGTGAATGGATGAAAAATTATTCAGCTTTGCCAGTAAAGGTCGACTGCCAAACGCAATTGCTTGAGTTTTAGCAGTATTTAATTTAAGGCCATAACGTTTGGACCAATCCAAAATATTGGAAAGGTCATGATTAAGACGTGCAATTGCTTCCGGAAAATCATCAATAGTTGTCGTAGTGTAAATTTGGAGGTCATCAGCATACACATGATAATTACAAGAAATACAGTGGGTGACGGCATTAATGATCGAAAAGAGCAACGGACCCAACACACTACCCTGGGGTACACCACATTTAATATCACAAGCAGACGAGAGCGCAGAATCAGCACGCACACACAAGGAACGACAGAAAAGTAAGATTGAAACCAAGATAAACATGAAGAGGTAAATCCAAGGGCAGCTAGTGACGCCAACAAAAGATCGTGATCAACCGAATCGAACGCCTTGCTAAAATCAAGTAATACAAGGATGGTAACACAACGTTTGTCGCAAGCATACCTAATATCATCTGTAATCTTAATAAGCGCTGTTGTCGTGCTATGACCCTTACGAAAACCCGATTGAACGTCGTTGTGCAAGTTAAATTCTTGTAAATACTCTTGAACTTGTAGATAAACAAGGCGCTCGAGAGCTTTAGATAGAACAGATAAAATGGAGATAGGGCGAAAATCATTTAAACTTGAGGGATTCTTGGATTTAGGTATAGGGACAACATGAGCAACCTTCCAGATTGAAGGGAATGAGGATCGTTCAATGGAGAAGTTAAAAATGTGGGTAATAGGAGTAAGAACAATATCCAATATAGGAAGAAGAAGTTGGAGACCAACTCCATCAGCTCCCACACTCGTAGACCTCGAGTGATTCAAGGCATCGCGGACTTCTGACGCAGTGACCAGGACAAAGGAGAAAGAGGAGGATTTAGATGAAGCAAGAATTTCAGAAATAGTTGTCATCCTAGTCCCACCACTAATGAGCAGAGGAGGGTCAGCAAAAAACCTCGCCAATGAATCCACATCACAAGCAGCCCCAACAGAGGGAGACTCAACCGCCCCTAAGGAACGCATCAACTTCCAAAACGTCCTCGGATTAGCATTTTAGTTTGCTAGCTAAAAATAAAACGTGTTACGGGTTTTGTTTTCACAAAAAGAATCATGTTACTTTGCACTGACAGAGGAACATGGTTGCGGAGTGTCTTTTATAAAATTGTTGGTTCCTACATTAAAAAATCAATTTCATTTGCCAACGGCATTTCGTCCTCACTTTTATCAGATTCTGCCTCATCAACTTTTGGGTTAACATCAATTTCACTCAAACTTTTACCCTTGTAAATGTGCCCAATACCTTTGTCCATCAGTATTAATAATTTCGATACCTTTGCCGTTTGGTATATATCTTGTGGCAGTATGAGTAAACTAGTACAGGAAGTATGAATATCAATAGAAGAACAATTAACAGCATTATTATTAATAAATTAATACATAATTGAACATATAGTGTATTTATGACCTCATGTTATTTTATGTAATCATATTTACCCCCTTTTAATTTGTATAAAATATGTGCATAGAGTTACGAGGTTTATACCCGTGAATTAGTTTTTAAAAAGAACTTTATTTAATAAAACACTAATTATTACCAAGTTAAATACAAATAAATTGATTAAAAAAATTTAAATGAAACAAACGTTATTTGAATAATAAAATGAAAATTAACTTTAACACGAATTTCTCTTTGTTCTCGTTGCATTTACGATACAAGAGCGAAGTGAACCGCACTGATGCAAGATACTAATTGATTAAGAATGCATCTTCTCGGATTTTTATACACTCTTCACATTCTTGATAGAGATTCTCAGAATTCTGGGAAGCGCAGGTGTTTTAAGGAATGTAACTCCTTCCTTCCTAGTTTCAAGATTGCAGCCAAGGGTGCACCCAGCAATTGCTATAACAATTAAGCATAAAAGGATTATTGCTGATGAGTGTTGTATGGTGTGTGATATCCAATTTTCCAAGCTCTTCTTGTATCTCTTCTAATTCTCTTTGGGACTTCTTGAATTGGGTCCAATGGAGTTCATTCAACTTTACATCATCTTGTAGTGAAATTAATATCGGGTATAGCAGCCAAAGCGCTGAATTAAAAGAAAACTATCCTTTTATAACGTTAAGCTTTCGGTCTTCATTTAGGCCTTCATCAGAACATTACATCTACAATAAATCAAAAAATGAACAATAATAACAAAATAGACGCAATAAAACTTACGGACAGAGCGCCAAAAAAAGTGAGGTTAAGAGCATGTCAACGGTTGAAGACCGCTGAACAACCAGCAAACGGCCTGGAAAAACAGGTGACGGGGGCGTCAAAGAACCACTAAAAGGCACAAGGCAGGCGAAAACCAAACCAAAGAGCAGGAGAAAACCAAAAACTCCAAGAGCCAACGAGATGCACAACACGCTAAAAAGACGTACATACGTCATATTACCGAAAGGCGCACATGCGCACAACGGGGTCGATAAATCGAAAAATAGCGGGAATTTCAAAAGAACTCAAAAGGTTAAAAGAAAATCCCCGAAACTTCAGTGACGGGGGGGTGACAATTCTTGGATAAGAGATATTTATAAATACCACTCAAGTTTTGGGTGTCAATCCTTGAGTTGACAGATGACTGTTCTTGATTGATATACACCATTTCAAGGAAAAGCCTTTTTTTATAGTTGGGCTCTTGACAGAGTATCGAACCTGCAGCGAAGTCAAATTTGTGACCCGTGGAAAGGTAGTGGTTGACAAGGGCAGACTTATTATCCATGTGGTTGCGGCAATCCACTTCATGTTGACTGAGGCGTTTCTTTAGATACTGTGAGGTCGTACCCACATATACGGCATTACACACACCACAGGGAATTTTATAAACGACATTAGACTTCAAAATGGTAGGGGTGGGGTCCTTAAGGTTGGTGAAAAGCTGTCGCAAAGGTCTATAATTATATTTGGCAATCTTTACATTGTCAGAATGTAAAATGGAAACTATTTTCTTAGTCAATTGGGGAATAAAAGGCAGGAGCGAGAATCTCAATTCACCGCGAGATGGCACAGGTCTAGTAAGAGAAACATTCATATTCCCGTCAACATTAAACAGGAGCTTGTTAACCAGTGACCTGGGAAAACCATTATTATAAAACATTTGGCTAAGAGTCCTCAGATTCTTCTCTCGAAAGGATGGGTGGGAGATCTTAGTGATTCTGTCTCTCATGGCAGTCACGGTATTAATCTTCTGGTGTAAAGGATGGCCGGAGAAATAATTAATATACCTCTCAGTGTGCTGTTCTTTACGGTACCAGTCGATAAGGAGGGCACCGTCAGGTTGTCTGAACAACCGACAATCCAAAAAGGGAACTGAACAGTCAGACTCAGTCTCAACAGTAAATTGAAGACGCGCATTATATGCATTAAACACATCAAGAACAGTGGTGACACCATCAGAAGGGACAGCACAGACAATGTCGTCAACATATTTGTAAATAAAGGGAAGGCTGAAGGATAGCCCAGACAAGGCTTTAGCGACTAGATCATCCATAACAATCTGAGCTAGAATGGGACTTAGGGGGCTGCCCATGGGAGTACCGAACAGTTGTTGGTAGCACTGACCACCGTACACAAAGGTCGAGGAGGCGAAGAGGAACTCGAGTATTTCTAGAAAGGCCGTCTTACCGATGATCGTATTGCGAGATATCAAATCCCATTCCCTAGAGATCAATGATAGAACTAGATCAGTGGGGATGTTGGTAAACAGAGATACCACGTCAAGGGAAATAAGGACGAAGTCCTGGGGGAGTATGACACTGGATACAGCATCTACGAAGGCAAAAGAATCCTTAATGTTGAAAAGGGTCCAACCCGAGAAGGACACAGAAAGGATATCTGAGATGAACTTCGATAATTTGTACGTGGGAGAACCCACAAAAGAAATGATGGGTCGTAAGGGACAACCATCTTTATGTATTTTTGGAAGACCATAAAACTTGGGACTGATCCCATTATAACATACTAGGTTCTTATAAGTAACCAAATCTATGTATTCCCTCTCACGGAGGCGAAGGATCAATTTATTCGCCTTGGTTTGGGTGGATGAAGTGGGATCTCTGTTCAACTTTTTATAAGTTGACACATCAGAAAGAAGATCAAGGGCCTTTCTTTGATAATCGGAATGTAAGAGAGCCACAGTGCTCTGACCCTTGTCAGCAGGTATTATGACAAGAGGGTCCGATCGGTTCGATTTGAGGAATCTTCTAGTGTCTCTTTCCGCCTTGATCAGGAAACGATCAGTTGGAGAAAAGAAAGGACTGCAATTGACAAAATTAGTCAACAGGTTAGTGACACCACCTCTCACCAGGTCGGGGTCAGTGAATTCAGATACCAGGATGGTACGTTCTACATCACCCAAGATACGGGGAATAGAGACCTCGGAAGGCTCAACGGGAAGACAGAACTTGGGACCCAATGACAAAAGTAATTTGACGTTTGGGGGGGGCTCTATTTCAGTGAAATTGACAAACCATCTATCGTTATTTCTACAAACATCTACCTTTGAAGTCTTTTGTGATAGTCTATTAAACTTATCTAAATTAACCTTTTTTGTTCTCTTGAAAACCTTGGTAAAAGTAGCTCTAAGACTATTGCAAAATTCATTAAAAACGTGGGGGGGTAAAACTTGTTTAAGTTCACAATCAACATTATCTATTGAAATCTTAATCTGTTTAAGTTTACGGTAAGTTAACTTAATTTCATAATTAATTACTCTACTAGCTAACCTATCGTTGAAGTGACGGAGCTCCTGGTTTAGCTTTCCGGTGGAAGCGTCCAAAAGGGATATGATGCTTTTCATGCAGTTGTTCACGTGACTGGGGGTGACACCCTCTCTGCGACAGCGCAGAAGAAAGTGGCGACGGTTTTCCATCCTTGCAAGACGACCATTATCGTTCATTCTTCTCTTCATGAGACCTCCAGCAAGTTCGCCGTAGAGTCGTGACATATCTTGAAGGAAACCCATCCTGGAATGATAAGGTAGAGTAGAAGTACCGGCTGTACTTGTTAACTAATTGTAGTGAAATTAATATCGGGTATAGCAGCCAAAGCGCTGAATTAAAAGAAAACTATCCTTTTACAACGTTAAGCTTTCGGTCTTTATTTAGGCCTTCATCAGAACATTACATCTACAATAAATCAAAAAATGAACAATAATAACAAAATAGAAGAAAGTCTATTTTGTTATTATTGTAACAAGTACAGCCGGTACTTCTACTCTACCTTTACATCTTCTGTTTTCCAATGCAGGAACAAACATGCGTTTCCATTCTTTCGTGGTTTCACTGTACGTAGCATCCTTGTGATGGCTGAATAAGGTAATTCCCTTGGATCATTCTTTCTTCTCTCCTCACCTGTGTAAAGGTAATTTCTGCGGCTATTATCGTCTATCATTTGTAATTCTTCTATTAATTATTCTACGCTTATTATTATTGGATGGTATACGTTTAATTTGGCAAATGTTTTTGCAGTAAGTATTTGGTCGATTAGAAGATTGATAGTATTCATTCCTGTTGTTATTGTTACTATCATGGCATAGAGATCAGCCTTTTTGTGCGCTTGTAACGCGAATATGGTAATGTTTTCGATAGCTTTTCCCAATTGTAATATTCTTGATTTCAGGATCACCTGGGTCTTAGGAATATTTTCTATGTTTTGTCTAAATTCATCCATTGCCTTAATTTTTACTTCAGCGTGGATGATTCCGAGGATGGAACATCTGGAAGAATACCGTGTTTGAGTCTACGTGTATAGTAAGTTTGTGTTCCTCTTTTGGTATTCACTACGACAGTGTGTTACACCTTTTTGTTTTTTTTTTCTCTTTTCCTTAATTCCCGGATACGGGAAATAAAACAATCAACTAAGTAAATCATCCAAGGGATCAATTTTGAGTAACTGAACAATTTCTTGTCGCGACACATCGGCTAACCCTTCGCGGAGAAAGGGAAGGTTCGATTTCTTTAAAGGCGACAAAATATTTCAAAAATTGAAATATATAAATATATACAAAAAAAAAGAAATAAACGAATCAAGAATTTAATTGGGCAAAAATAAAAAAAAATGAAAAAGGCAAAAAAAATCTAAGACAATTGGGTAATTTCTCAACTTAAACAACAGGCTCGATTGCAAAATTAAAATTTTCTTCTCAATAATTCTTTAACAATTATTTATTATTGATGAATTTTTTGATTTCATATCCTTCGAGGACTTCCATGAGATATCCTTTGTTAATGCGATGTAGTATTTTTGTATTTTTATCTTCATCGAACTCGTCGTGGTTAAAATTAAAGGTTATGTGTTTGCCAAAATTAGAATTATGTTTTATTTTGTGTTCCCTAATTCGTAGTTTAAGGGCTCTGCCTGTCTCTCCGATGCAGGTTGCATGACAGGTATCACATTGAAGTTCGTACACTCCATTATCATCTAATTTATTTATTTTGTCTTTATTGTTTATGAGCAGATTGCCTATGGTTTTACTTGGTTTATCTGTAACTATAATGTGCGACGTCCTTTCCTGGTTCGGTCCTAGGAAAGGGGTCTTGGTGCCTCTTTTTTATGTTCGGGATGTTATCGGTCTCAGGCGCCACCTTATGTTTAGAGAGTTAAGGAACTCTTTCGCCTCCAAGTAGCTTTTGGGGGTTACAGTCGGAGATTCAGGGTGTTTGAGAGAGGGTTAAAAAAAATAAAAACCTGCGGTTCATAAATTAAGAAATAAAATCAAAATTTATTAATAATAAAAAAAAACAATCAACATAGGAGTTTACGGAGGAAGGTAAAAAAAAATTTTTTTTTTAAATATATAATCGGTAAATGTCTGGCCTAGTGCAATCTTGTGGGACTCGTACTTCGGACGTAATTGAAATAATTATTCATAAGGGAATAATTGGTCTGGATGAAGTGCTACGGAAAACTCGTGATAGCACCAGGTCGGGAAGATGTTGCGGAAAACTCGCAGCAACACCAGGTCGGGAGAGTGTTGCGGAAAACTCGCAGCAACACCAGGTCGGGGAAAGTATTGCGGAAAACTCGCAGCAATACCAGGTCGGGAGAGTGTTGCGGAAAACTCGCAGCAACACCAGGTCGGGGAAAGTATTGCGGAAAACTCGCAGCAATACCAGGTCGGGAGAGTGTTGCGGAAAACTCGCAGCAACACCAGGTCGGGGAAATTGGATGAAAATGTATTTCACAAAATAAAATTAAAGTCCCACAATTGCAAGACCAAAAACAAACTTACGATGAAACTCGGTTATTTCCAAAACTCGGAGATTTTTCGGTGAAGTCTGGTGAACTTCTTGAAGACGGTTGATGACGGCTGAAGACTTTTGAAGAATGTCGAAGACTAATCCAGAACGGTCGAAGACTGATCGAGACAGTTGAAGACTGATTGAGACAGTTGAAGACTGATGGAGACAGTTGAAGACTGATGGAGACAGTTGAAGACTGATCGAGACAGTTGAAGACTGATCGAGACAATTGAAGACTGATCCAAAATGAAATTTTGACCGGCTATTTATACTTGTTCGGGGTGAAAACTGGATTTTTCCGAGTGGGGGATCGTATTAAAANCTTCTTCGTATTTTACTTCGTTGCGGTGTTATTTAATTATTTTAAATAACAATTTTCAGAAACCATGTGCTTTCGGTAATTACGTCGTTTGGCGATTTCCACTAATTGCTTTTGTTTATTTGAAATTCGGTCAGGAAACGTTTTCGAAAAAAGGTTTAACGGTTTTAAATGAATTAACATGAAAATTTGAAGTTTAATTAAGGAAATTAAGGAAAATGCGAATAAAGTTGCATAAGTGGATGGTGATAGGGTATCAATTTTTGGATTTTTCTAAATCGGGCGGAAACTGTAGGAGGTCGGGGTAATGTTGGAAATATATTCGGATGTTATAAATTTTTCGGAAAAAAAAAATTTTACTTCGTTACAAATGTCATACTGTTTCGTGGTTAGTTTTATTTTGTTGTTAATGTTTCCTTGGTGTGTGATGGATCTGTAGTTTTTGATTTTTTGTGTTTGTTGATTTTGTAGTTGTGTAGTGGTATTTAAGTTCTGTCTATTTTGATATTTATGGATCACTTTGTCTATTACTTCTTCTGGAAAAGAATTATTTATGGCAATATCTTTTATTATCTTAATTTCTTTGTTAAAATTTTCTGTATTCAAATTTGAATTA
>NW_019280986.1:9710-67210 GCF_000648695.1 Onthophagus taurus
CTTACAAATGCCATACGTAGTTCACAAACCGCTAGAGAGTAATGTGTGTTAGAAAGAGATAGCATTAGTTTAATATGTCTGCTGTACAATTCAAATGGCCACGTCGAAAAAGTACGTCTGTTCTTCTAAGGGATGTCACTCTATAATTATAACCTCAAATCGAAACGTCTTGTGAGCGTTGTCATGAATCTGTTAGTGTTTTCATAAGCCGAAAATGTTTGCTTTGAAAGGAAAATCAATATCTTTGACAATGTTTGACATATAACCTCCATTACTAACATAACCTACATTTAAATGTATGTGGTGAAATAATCTAAGTCATACGTCCATATCTTGATTCATACCATTTTTAAGCGATCTGTCACTGCCAGCTCTCGTGGTTTCTACTATAATTAGAGTTTTTCGAAAAATTCACACATATCATATCGATATTTAATCTAGTGTGCCATGAATTAACTGGCTAGTGTGACCTAGTGAATAATCAAATGAAATGGGGGTTTGAAAATTTGTAGACTTGTGATATTTGATGCCAGCTTTTTAACTAAAGTATTTTCCGGTTCCGGGTACTTGTGGTTACACCGGAAGAGGTGACAATTTTCATATTTCAAATGCTGGCATCAAACATCACAAGTCTGCAAATTTTCAAAAGGCCACTTCATATGGTTATTCACTAGGTCACACTAGGTATTCATGGCACACTAGGTTAAACATCGATATATGTGTGCATTTTTCAAAAAACCCTAATTATCTCCCAAACTATAAATGTTAGGTATAGGATATATAGGATATAAAAGATGTAACATGAGACACCTAACACGACTAAGTAATAAAATATGGGGGGTGCCATTTAAAAAAATTAAGTTATGGTACATCCAAATTTCGAAAAATTAACATGCCGTAGTAAAGTGACCAAACTTTCTAGACAGTCGTACTCGACACTAAAACATACTCCATCATATTGCTTACGCATGTTCTCAATCCTAAATTGATATCCCAAAAATCGAGTGTTCTCTGATTTGTTGAACAAATGTCTGCTGGAGCAGATTTTTCTAGAAAAATTCGAATAACTCGAGAACGGCGGAATCAAATTGCAAAAAGTAAAGTTATTCATAAACCTTGAAAATAGACAAACACAAATATGTAAAAATATATAGGGTGTTCCATTTAAAAAAATAAAGTAGGCGGCGACTTCCGGTATAACCAGAAGTGTTAGATATCTGAAAATATTTTAGTCGAAGAGAACGCAATTGATAATACTT
This sequence comes from Onthophagus taurus, assembly GCF_000648695.1. Classification (NCBI taxonomy): domain Eukaryota; kingdom Metazoa; phylum Arthropoda; class Insecta; order Coleoptera; family Scarabaeidae; genus Onthophagus; species Onthophagus taurus. The sequence continues at coordinate 10,970 of NW_019280986.1, forward strand.
AAATCTGAATTTTCAAATTTTTGTTTTGGCCAGAACCCTGTAAAGTTCTAATGGACGGTCGTCGTGGATGACCCTGTATATTGTTCTCTTACGAAGAAAAAATAAAAAAGAAAAAAGAAAATTGTTTTGTAAGAAATCCATATGAGACTGTTATAGTATTAGAATATAAACAATTATAAAAACCAAATGGGCCTCAAAGTCTCAATTTATNTTCTCGGCGACTTTTTTCCGGTAAGTAGAACAGTCTTTCTTTGTATATGTTGTTTCTAATCTGGTTTTTTCATTCCTATAGCTCCTTCTATTTTAAATTTCAATTTTTGTTGGTAAACATAACTTTATTTTTCGAACGTTTGTATGATAACATCTACAATAATTTTTTATCATTCGTGTCCTATTATTCAGCACTCACTGCAATAGATTTTAACGTTCTTTTCATCAAACGATGTAAGTGATTTTTATTAAAATAAAATAAATTAATTTATGAATCTTTTTTTATCAAGATGTCTCAAGACGGTTTTAGTCAAATTGATTTAACTGCTCCGGGTTTCGTCAGCAACCAGGAGTCATTCCTGTTAAACAGTTTTGACATAAACCTGTTGAACATATCGACTGTTGAGAAGGCGCTGGATCCAAACGTGCAGCTTAATGAGCAGCCGATGGATCCAAACGTGGAATCTAATACGCAACAAGATCCATCGCTTCTGAACATCGCAGGTTCCACGAATGTTGACGATATGAATGTAAAACGCCTTTTTCTTCGTCGGAATTCTGGGAACCGTGAACATTGGAAGGACACTGCAGGTTTGTGGTTACCGTCAGAAAAGTATAGAGAGGAAAGACAAGAAAGAAGGGAGGCACGTGCTCGTTCGCGACGTAGCCAACGCAAGTATGTGTCAGTTCAACCAGCGACCCCGTCGAAAGTTGAAATGACACAGTCGAAAGTGGTTACCGAGAACGAGTCCGATAAATCCGACGACTCTCTTGCTTTAAAAGCGCTATCACAACACTGTAGTACCTGTAAACCGGAAATATCTTAAAGCTACTAAGGCTTCTTCTTTTTCTTCTAAAGCTTCGTTGGCTCCTGTTCCCGTTACTAACTCAAATATCCCTAACACCGAAATTCCTTCGTTAAGCCCGAAAGTACACATCTTAAGGGTGGACAATATTCCTGCTACTTCAGATATTTCCGATGTGTCTGCCAGCCTTTTTTCAAACGCAATGTGTACAGCAGTCGAAACTACCAAAGGGGTGATTTTAGCCGAAATTAATAGCTTATATCAAAATTTTTATAAAGACCTTCATGAAAAGGTTCGTCAATTGCAAACCTCTTTGAGAGAGCTTTCACAGTTTAGAGAAGGGCTGGCGTCGAGCTGTAACAATTCTTTAACAATACCGCTCGACATCACCAACATCATTAACCTGTGAAATTAAAAAGGCTGAATCTATTTTATCTAGTTTCACTACTAATAGCGTAAACTTCCCTTCCTAGCTTAAAGATGGCTGCTAACATAAGAGTTAATCACATGATTAGATTGTGCGAATTGGAGCAGAAAGTTGCCGCGTTGGAGGTGAAATTAGAGGCTCTATTTAAGTTGGTACGTTATACTTATAATACTTTTTTCCATGTCATTAATTTTATCTTCTCAGCTGCAGAGCGTGTCAGAGTCGGCAGTGGTGAGGGGCGAAATACATGTTCAAAACATGCACAATAACCACTGCACCACAGCCGTTAGTTCACCGACTCCGGCAAGGACTCCGGCACCAGCATTATCAGCCTTATGAAGAAACGAACCAAATACTTCAAGAAAAAGAGGAGGAGTGGTAGCTACTCCTTCTCCTCTTTTTATTAAGTTAATTATTAAGTTAATTATTAGGTTAAATTGCTATTATTTTATAGTTATAGATCAATATATTTTATGTATCTATATAAAGTTACTTTTGCTATATTTTTATTCAGTCTTATCCTGTTAATGTCATAATTTATTTAGTGCGAGAATCATGATCGATAAGAAAGTAAAGTGTTTACCGCAACCGCTAACACTGCCAATACTAAATTTTAGTAAAGGTACCACCGAAGAACATTTTACAAGACACAGTAATTTATTTGGTGGAAAATGTAAGCGAGGTTTAATTGTAGGACCCTCTGGTGTCGGAAAAACAAATGCTATGTTATCGCTTTTACTTGCACGTAATGGCCTCCGCTTCCTAAACTTATACTTATGCTCCAATTCGTTATACCAAAATAAGTACGATTTTTTAAGACGTTTAATTGAACCTATAAAAGATTGCGGTTACTATGAATTTTCTAATATAGACGAGTTCATTCGACCGGAAGATGCGAAAGAATATTCGGTAGTCGTATTTGACGATGTTTCCTGTACAGGTCAAAATGTCATTAAGGAATTTTTTTCGTATGGTCGACATAAAAACATTGATTGTTTTCTAATTTGTCAAAGTTATAGTGCAATTCCAAAACAATTAGTTCGCGATAATTGTAACTTTTTGGTGTTATTTAAACAAGACTTAACAAATTTAAAACACGTATTTGAAGATCACATAATGAGCGATATGGAGTTTCATCGGCTAAAGGAAATTAGCGATGCTTGTTGGGAGAATAGACACGGCATCCTAGTTATTGATTTAGATTGTAGTGTATCTAAGGGACGTTACCGTAAGGGTTTTGATAAATTCATTGAAGTTTAAAACTAACGACTTCAGCTGTACAGTTCGTAGTAACTTCACATACATCATACAATGAACAAGACGATAGCTGCAGAACTTATCGCGGCACGAGAAGTCGTGAGAGACAAAATTCGTTCTTTAAAAGAAGACTTAGAGGAGTCAAGGATTCGGTCGGAAACCGCATATGCACCCATCGCAAGGCCCTTACAGGATATTGTCGCAAAACTTGACACTGCGCCTTTACTATCCATTCCAAAACGAAGTTTATCTCCAAAAGNATAAAGTGGATCTAAAGAAAATCGTGGAAACATCTGTTAGTATCGAAGTCAGCAATGTCGTTCATAAGTATATTCTCTTTTTTGTGTAGACCTATATTATATTCCTCATAAAGGTTCAATTCGTTTGACTTCTTTAGATTTATAATCAGTTTGACATTTTGAAATTGTATTCTGTGTTTTTGTTCTTGTATGTGTTTATGAACGGCTGATCTTGAACTGGACAAATGTTCTTTGAACCGAGTGTATATATTTCTTCCCGTTTGGCCGATATATATTTTATTGCATTCCGGACATTCGATTTTATAAACACCACTTAATTCCTCTTTTCTATGTTTGGCTTTATTATTAATTAAAAAATTGCTAATTTTGTTATGAGATACAAAAGCAGGGGATAAATTATATTTTTGTAAATTGTGGTTCAGTTTATTTTCTAAAATAGGGTGAAATGGGAGTATTAAGAATTTTGAGATGTTTTTTATATTAGGAAAAATCAAGTTGTTAATTCTAGAACTATGGACCTTATTATAGATATTTTGTAAACTGTTTATAGAGTAGCCATTATTCATACCAATAGTAATTATCTTCTTGATTTCTATTTCTAAGTTATTTTGGTTCAAAGGGATGTTATAAATTCTGTTAAACATGAATCGAAAACTGGCATGTTTATGCTGTCTAGGATTATACGAATTGTTGGCAATGACATTGTCCGTAAATGTGTCTTTCCTGAAGATATTAAATTCAAGTTTTTGATTACAAAGATTCTTGGTAATGTTTAAGTCTAGAAAGTTAATCATGTTGTCTTTTTCCATTTCGATAGTGAACTCTAAGTTGGTAATATTATTAAAGATATTCTGTAATGCTATCAGATTGGCGGGATTACCTTTATAAACAATTAGTATATCATCAACATATCGAGTATAAAAAATGATATCTTTTGTGAAAAGCTTATATTTGTTAGAAAAAAGTATCTGTTCAAATTTGTTGACATATATATCTGCAAGGCTCCCAGATATTGGAGAGCCCATGGGTAATCCATCGGACATTTTACAAAATCTATTATCAAATGTAAAGAAATTTTGATTACAGGTAAATTCAAGTATTTTTAAGAAACTGTCAATTTCCAAGCGGTCGAGATTTAATTCAATGATATTATCTATAAGGTGTTTTTTAATAATTTGGATGGTTGGAGTGATGGGTATGTTTGCATATAAGTTTTTGATGTCAAAAGAGATCAATTTACAGTTATTGTCGATATTCAAAGTAGATAGTTTATTTACAAGTTCGGTGGAATTTCTGATAGAATAATAAGGGAAAGTGTTTTTGAAAGTTGTATACAGAAATCTTTGGATAGTTTTCGCAATTTTATTAGTTGGTGTATTATTATTCCCAATTATAGGTCTTATGCTTTTGTCCTGCTTATGTAATTAAACATTTCATAGAGGGTATAAGAGGGTTCATTTCGAAGGAGTTATGGTGATTAATACCAAATTCATTTAAAAAAGGCATATTATCTTTAACTAGTTTTTTCAATTTATTATTATATGGGATCGTAGGGTTATTCTTGATTTCTGTTATAAAATTAAGAGCAAAGAAATTTTCAGTCTTGTTTACATATTCTATCCTGTCTAGAATGACAGTGCCAGCTCCCTTGTCACCAAGAGTAACTATCAAGTTATTTTATTTTGTGTTTGAGGGCATTGAGTTTTTTGTAAGTATCGTTGGTAAATTTCTTTGTGTAATATGGTTCATTAAAGTTATTATCAATGTCTTTAATTAATTTACTGTTATCTTTAAATATTTGATGTATGTTATGATTGTATAGTAGTTGGGCCTCAATCGTTATTGCTAATTTATGTCCTAGTTCGAGAATCTCAATGTCATCTGTGGACAAAGGTATATCGCTCAAATTAGTGTAACGTGGGGCAAAAGTATACATATTTATCCCGATCATTATAACTTATAGTAAGTTGGGGTTTATCTATGTTAAATCTTTTTACAAAGAATATTTTATTATTTTGAACATCGTTATTTGGGTTATTTAAACTCAACTGTAGGTCGTACAACGCAAAATAACGGTTAACCAGGGGTTAACAGTGAACCTACTGTCAACCGTACATTATAAAACCGGCCCTTAATGTTCCAAATTTCACATTATTAGCTTTTTTTCAGTGAAGGGATGTTTTTTGATTATAATAACTGATCTTATCTTTAATTAGCCTATTTAGTTTCTTAACTTTAACTTCCTTACTCCTTAAAGTGTTGAAATAGATATAATCTTCAAATATCTTTATCAAATCCTCGTGTTCGATATAATGTAAATATATAAATATATTATTAAAAATTAATTATAAATATAAATAAATATATTTAAAAATTAAATTAGTAAATTTAAATTTAGTAAATTATAAATATATTTGAGATATAAATCTCGTCAAAACCAAAAAATTCCACTTTCAATCGGTTCCATACGATTAAACTAAAGAGTTTTTATTTTTAACTCCGTCTAATACGAATTTTTTAAAATATAGTTTTAGTGATAGTTTTATTTAATTTAACGCTTAGTGAGTTTTCTTTTCCAAATTTTAACCCGTTTTACTTTCTAATATTAAGCCATTTGTTTTTAACATTTTTAGTTTTAACCGTACAAATTTTGCTGTCAAATATTTCAACCTGATGATTTGTTCTTCAATCGACAACTCTTGACGGTAAATTTAATTTTAATTTGTTTGTTTTTTTTTTTCTAATTAACTAATGTCTTAATGAAACTTATTTTTACTCTGTCTCTAGTCGTGCCAGATGAAGATCGCATAGTTCGATCGAAACACGTGTAGCACCGAAAATAAAAATTAAATATATTTTTCATCGTCTCTGAGACTTCTTATTTTTCAATGTTTTTATGCCGACCATATGAAAAAAATTCCTTAATGACTAGGGTTCGGAATACCGGGATCCCGACCGATTTTTGCCAAATTTTAATACCGGTATTTTTTTCACAATACCGGTATTTTTCGGTATTTTCGTATTTTTATAAATTTTTATTTTCCGTAAAATTAATGATGCAATATCATCACTAACACCTGTCAAATTAGCAGTGGAGGCTTTATGTCGAAGAGATGCAAATCTCTTAACGGCAGATGTAGCTGTAACATTTATGATAGAAACTCTTAAAGAATCAAATTTCCCAATTGCAAAACTTACATAATACTTTATTACAGAGACTATTAGAACGTCACTCAAGTTTGTCTCAAGTATTACAATACCTACATAACAATANTTTTACTGTCAAATATTTCAACCTGATGATTTGTTCTTCAATCCACAACTCTTGACGGTAAATTCAATTTTAATTTGTTTGTTTTTTTTTCTAATTAACTGATGTCTTAATGAAACTTATTTTTACTCTGTCTCCAGTCGTGCCAGATGAAGATCGCATAGTTCGATCGAAACACGTGTAGCACCGAAAATAAAAATTAAATATATTTTTCATCGTCTCTGAGATTTCTTATTTTTTAAATAATTTTACGATGAACCTGGAAATAACACTAACCAAAATAAAAACATTGATTGCTTTCTAATTTGTCAAAGTTATAGTGCAATTCCAAAACAATTAGTTCGCGATAATTGTAACTTTTTAGTGTTATTTAAACAAGACTTAACAAATTTAAAACACGTGTTTGAAGATCACATAATGAGCGATATGGAGTTTCACTGGCTAAAGGAAATTAGCGATGTTTGTTGGGAGAATAGACACAGCATCCTAGTTATTGATTTAGATTGTAGTGTATCTAACTAAGGGACGTTACCGTAAGGGTTTTGATAAATTCATTGAAGTTTAAAACTAACGACATCAGCTGTACAGTTCTTAGTCACTTCACATACATCATACAATGAACAAGACGATAGCTGCAGAACTTATCGCAGCACGAGTAGTCGTGAGAGACAAAATTCGTTCTTTAAAAGAGGACTTAGAGGAGTCAAGGATTCGGTTGGAAATCGCATATGCACCCATCACGAGACCGTTTGTCGCAAAACTTGACACTGCGCCTTTACTATCCATTCCAAAACGAAGTCTATCTCCAAAAGAAGAAAAGTTGATATCTAAGATACAACGTTACTCGCCGGATATTTCTGACGTACCAGCTAAAACCGAGACCGAATATTTTATTCGAAAACCGAAAGTTCCATTAAAAGAACAGCGACAAAAATTTGCTGCATCGACTCCTGAAAAAAGGTTGGTATCTTCTCCCACGTCTTCTTCTCTTGGTCCATTAGCTCATGCAGAAGAAGAAGTATATGAAGTTCCGCCGGGCGAAGAAAAAGAACTCCTCGATTCTAGCGAGGATACCGGAGCTCTTATTTCGGACGCACATAATCGAATAGAACGACTTAAAGATGAAATGAGTATAAAATTCATGCGATTTAGGCCCACTTTTACCACCTCTTGATAAATTTATCCGATAGATAAATCCAGCTCTTAACCAATGAGAACGTTTAAAACCGCCGTAACCATGGCAACTATCCTCTAGATAGTTTATCAGGAGGATGGTAAAAGTGGGCCTTAGTAGTTTGAACATATCCGACGCATTATTTATGCTGAGATAAGTTTGAAAAATCAGTAACAAAATTTTTTTTCCTCTTTGTAACTTGATCCGAGGACATACTGTATATAACAGGTATACAGGTGATCCAAAAAACCGCTGACAGACTTCTAGAGTTCTAGAGATAATACATGAAAAATTAAGATGAATAGTCTTAATATGCATGGGGTCACAAATGCGTCGTTGGCAAGATATAGTGGATAAAAGTTTCTTTAAAATTAAACATTATCTGCAATAAAAAGCACTTTTTTAAAAATATTGTCTACGCCACTGCTCTCTACGTGTGTAAAGTGATCAATTATCTAACAATTGGTCTGTTACAAAACTTTGATCAAAGCAGTAGTTTTTAAGAAAAACACGTTCGTAGAAAATTTCAATATCAAAGTTTTGTAAGAGACCAATTGATAGATCACTTTACACGAAAATACTGCAGGTTTGACAAAATTAGCAGTGGAGTTGAAAATATTTTTAAAAAAGGGCTATATCTCGTTAAGGAGGCATTTGCAGCCCCATGTATATTAAGACTTTTCATCTTAATTTTTGATGTACTACCTGCTCTAGAAGTGTCAGCGGTTTTTTGAATCATCCTGTATAAACTAATTTATCGCCCAAATTTTGAACACAACCCACTGTAGATTCTTGTTATAACAATAAATTAGGTTCGAATGAAATAAAACAACCTATTTAAATAATTAAATATTATTAAGCAAATATGATATTACAACAAATAAAGATGAACAGTAAATAAACACGTAGATCTTGTAAACATTAAATATTCGACGAAAACGGTTTTAATAACAAAAGCAAAAAAGAAAATCAAACGGTTATATTCCGAAAGTGTTTTCGTTTAATGAATAATAAATGGTACGATAATTTCCGTTCATTATATGGGGGAGGTAAGGGATCGAAGCGTTATGAAATGTTCATATCAATACAAATCGGTGCTTTGCAACTACACAAACGCTACATAATCATCTTACACTAGCTAAATATTTTATTTTACCATAAAAACTTTTTAAGAAACAAACTCATCACAGAAGCCTGCAGCGATTAATATTATTATTTTTTTGAACAAATATTTCGGTTTACATTTTTTTAAACATAGCTTGATTAATGGAATTACTAAGAATTTCCATTTATTAAGCTGTGTGTGTAATAAAATCGGTGGTCCAATTTGAATTGATTAATAATGATTAATAATGTTGATTAATTGATATTATATTTTGAATATGGACTTTTTTCTGTATAATCGCTGCGTAAAGCACAATATTCCTTCAAATCGCATTCGTACAACATACATACATTCGAAAAAGGCAGCACAGCGGCAATTATTTATTTAATTTTTGTTCTGTTTCATTACAGTACCATGATATAGTATAAACACAAGATATTGTTATCGTTATTGTATTATTATTTAATTTTTATTACACGCAACTTTTCGTTCTTGGCATTATTTTCATACTTTTAAAAAATCAATCGAACTCCAACCTCATCGTATAACAACTTTTGCGGTAGAAAAGTATGTAGTTCTCTACTATTACTTATTTTTGCTTCGTTTTAATCTAAGATTTTATTTATTCTTTTAATGTGGCATTGTGTTCTTTATAAAGCGCTCTTCCTGCCCTTTGCAGATGCTCGACTCTCGAAGCTGGTCAATTGTATTACATATGTTTAATTTTTATAATACCGTTTTGTAATTTTTTTTTATTAGTATTAATTTATCTAAAAGTAAATGACAACAAAAGATAAGCTCAAAAAATGATTTTGTAATAATATTTTTCAATGTTAGTGTAAACTAAAAAATAAATGATGAAATATGAGTGATGTTAAAACGTTAATTAATATAAAGAAAAATAAACCTAAATTAAATTGAAATTAAAATAAAATTGAAATTATATAAAAGTAATAGGGATACGTGTAAAACTACGTGGAACGACCACAAAACTTGGGCCCCATTTAACCAGACGATGCAGTGGTAGCTTGGTTAGCAATAAGATTCGCCTTATTTTGACGAACAGTTTCAGCACGCTTCTCCTATAAATAAAAAATTAAAATAATAAATTATTAAATAACCCTTTTAATCAATTAATTAATTAATAATAAAACAATTTATTAACATTCACCATCAAAACATAACATCAAATTGAAAGCGTACGTACGTTCTTTTTAACCGCATCCAATTTCTTCTGTAATTCTTTTTCCCTTTTTTGTTCGGCAGCTGTCAATTTCGACTCGATTTGGATCGTTTTTTCAGATCTACGGTTATCCTCAACAGACCCAATAGACTGTTTAACCTCTAACAGTCGTTCGTTCTAAATACAAGCAACATTAAAAAAAATTGTGCAAGCTAAGAATAAAATTTTTGAATGAGGCAAATAGAAACCCCCTCTGCTGGTTATAAAAATGAAACGATTGAAAAAAATAATGATAAAAATTAAGCGATACTAACGCATTTTTTTGCCGCCTCGAGCTTTTTCTGTAATTCTTTCTCACGATTTTGTTCGGCCGTCGAAAGCTTTGTCTCGATTTGAGCCGAAAATTCAGTCTTACGGATCTCTTCAGTCTGTTTTATTTCCTCTCTTCTGGTATTCTAAGAAATGTATCAGCGAAATGGATGAAATGGTTTTATAATTTGAGGATAAAAATTAATTCAAGTAGTAAACGTTAAAAATTTTCACAGCTGTCATTATAACTTATGTATAAATCTTCCAGAAACACCAATCTATCTAAGTATTTTTAATTAATTCATTCAACATTTTTTCAATAATAAATTTATTAAAGAGATTATTTTTTATGAAGTACATATTGAAGTACTATATTAAGAGTATATTGAAATCATTCAAGAGATTTTGATGAATTATCAAAAAAAAGATTAATTAATTCAAGAGATTAATTGCAGCATTATTGAAAATATATATAACACACTACTTAATTTACAAATTTTATAACAGACTGTTAATCAAATAATGATAAAACGCACTCAGCAGAAAATTTCATACAAAAGTTGTTCTAAATTAAATTCTAAAACAATTTTCTCAATAAAAAATATATAAAAATATATATAAACATTTTTTTGAGGTTATATTCTTAATTATTGATCAAATCAAAAATTTTTATTAACAATATTTGTTTAGAATGACTTCAGGAACAGTGTTTGTTAATAAAAAATTTTGCTAACTTGAAATTTTAATTTCCCTCTGAATAGTATGCTATCAAAATTAATTATCTCGATAATTATTGTTTTTATCAAAAAATGTTTTAAATAAAATTTGTTTCAATTTCGATTTTGAATCAATTATCTTAATAAAAAAATTTTACATCTCTATTAATTAAGCATCTAAGTATAATTATGTATAAAAACGGAAAAATTATTTTTTTGAGGTTATCTCCTTAATTATTGATTAAATCAAAAAAAATTGTTGACAAAGTTTGTTTAGAATTGTTTCAGGAACAATTTTTGTTAACACAATTTTTTTCTAACTTGAAATTTTAATTTCCCACTGAACAGTATGCTACAAAAATTAATATTTTTGAGGTTATATCCTTATTGTTGATTTAATCAAAAAATGTTGTTAACAAAATTTGTTTAGAATTACTTCAGGAACAGTGTTTGTTAATACAATTTTTTGCTAACTTGAAATTTTAATTTCCCTCTGAATAGTATGCTATCAAAATTAATTATCTCAATAATTATTGTTTTTATCAAAAAATGTTTTAAATAAAATTTGTTTCAATTTCGATTTTGAATCAATTATCTTAATAAAAAATTTTTACATCTCTATTAATTAAGCATCTAAGTATAATTATGTATAAAAACGGAAAAATTATTATTTTGAGGTTATCTCCTTAATTATTGATTAAATCAAAAAAAATTGTTGACAAAGTTTGTTTAGAATTGTTTCAGGAACAATTTTTGTTAACACAATTTTTTTCTAACTTGAAATTTTAATTTCCCACTGAACAGTATGCTACAAAAATTAATATTTTTGAGGTTATATCCTTATTGTTGATTTAATCAAAAAATGTTGTTAACAAAATTTGTTTAGAATTACTTCAGGAACAGTGTTTGTTAATAAAATTTTTTGCTAACTTGAAATTTTAATTTCCCTCTGAATAGTATGCTATCAAAATTAATTATCTCGATAATTATTGTTTTTATCAAAAATTTTTTTTAATAAAATTTGTTTCAATTTCGATTTTGAATCAATAATCTTAATAAAAATTTTTTACGTCTCTATTAATTAAGCATCTAAGTATAATTATGTATATAAACGGAAAAATTATTATTTTGAGGTTATCTCCTTAATTATTGATTAAATCAAAAAAGAATCGATACTAAACAATGAAGTTAGTTATATGTACAATATGAAATTGAAACTTATTACCAACTGTAGTATAAACTTCCGTTTCTTATACTTAGTTTAATATTAATAATTCGTTAACACAATTTTTGTAAAACTTAGTTTAAATTTTAACTGCCGATTAGTTAATCGGACGCTTAAACTATGATTGTAAAACCGGGCCTAAGTCGAATTTCCCTAATTCGAACTAAACTACTATGGAATTTCTTCAACTTTTACTTCTATAAGTCGAATTTACCAAAGAATAAAATATTCGAATCCGCTCTGTAAGTAACTTTAACAACAGCATCAAACCACATAGACTCTAGCTCAGAAACTACAGACTCTTGAACCAAAACAAACCTAATGTTCTTATTGTTTCAGAATCAGATGAGGGTGTTGATAATCTTGAAAATGAAATACTTCTCGCTATGCCTACATTTGATGAAGCTTATTCCTCTCTTAGAAATCTTGAAACCTTTGAATTATCAAGAGAGAATGTTCCAGATAATATTCATAATTCTTTACATTTAATAGAAGATTTTTTCGATAAAGAGCGGTTGTCCACTTTTTCAAACGAAAATTACGGATTACTTTAAAAAACTTGATTAATTTTCTACTTACAATAGTATTAAGGTTTCTGTTTTAAATATACGTATTAGAAAAGTACATTTCTAATTTTTTTCTTTAGAGCTGAAATTCTACTAATTTTTCTCTAACTCGAATTCTCCATAACTCGAAGTTTTCTTCCACTCCCTTAGTGATTCGAGTCAGGGGAATTTCACTGTACTATATTTTAATTAGGTTAACTCCATTAGGTTGCATTCTTCATTTACTTGCATTCCAATATAAAAAAAAGTAACATTTAGTAAACAATTCCATGAAACAAATTTGAATCAAATCAGAAGTAGTATTTTATCAGAACACATGTCCAGGCTTTTTAATAAACACTATCATGTTAAATTTAGATAAATTAACATATTTCAGCTATTCATCTTATAGATAAAATGTAACCAATACAATGATAAAATGTTATATAAAATTATTGTTTGCGCTGAACTGCGGTGGATTGAGATAAAATCTTGGGCTGCTCTTCTTCTATTTTTACTGTTCCCAAGTTCCTCTTCTTCTTAGTCCGTCGTTTTCCTACGAAGGTTGGCCATCCAATTGGCTATAATGATGTGTGATACTACATCTCTGAATATTTCAATAGATCTTTGAATCATGAGTTTTGTTGTCTTCCCACGGACCTTTTTCCATCGATTTTTCTTTCAAAAAGGAGTCAGAGGATTTCGAACTGCTGCCCCTCATATACTAAAGTTTCCGTTCTTGTTTGGGTACCTCATTTGTTATTTAATCTATCCATGATATGCGTAGAATATCAAAATACAAAGTATATCCAGCTTTGTGCAGGCGATAATAACATTAATATGAGAATATTACTACTATATACAAAATCAAAGCGGATGTATTTCAGGAACAGACCTGCTTTGAAATATTAATTTGCACAATTCATTTTGTCTTATCATCGATACCACTTTTAGATTTATTTGCGAAGTTATTGTTGATAAAAGTATTTATTTATGTTACACCGGTTTCACATGCAGCCTAAAAATTATTTGAATTTAGATGATCGACGTTTTGTTATTCTTTATTGTACTGCACGTTTTCGAACGAATTTTGAAAGTTGTAGATTTAGATTGGACTGGTGTATTTGAAATTATTGATTGGGTCGGGAGTAGGTTGTGTTGTTTGGGCTTAGATAATATTAGGTTTGGGTATAGAATTGAATTCAATGGGATGGCGTAGGTTGGCGGCTTCAAACCTTTACTTGAATTAGATTTAGTTGTGATTAGGCTAAGGATTAGACGAATATTAAAATAAAGCGTTAGATTATATAAGGTTGTTTAGAGATAAGGTATGTTAGAATTTATCGATAGCTTTGCTTGGGTTTTGAACATATCAGTTTTACGTGAGGTTAGAGTTGGGATGAGATAAAATGAGATAGAATAATTAATGGAGTTTTCAAAATTATTAAATGGGTTTCAAATTTGGCCAGGTCCTCGTCTGATTTAAACTGTCTTGTTCAAATCAGGTCTTACATTGTTATGCAACAATCTGATTCATTTCGGCAATCTTCGTTTCTGTTGAATGGCTTGCTTGGTGTAATTTTTCGACAGTTTGACAATAAATATCGCTGTTGATTATTGTTTTCAAACTTGGAGTGAGTTGAGTTTCGATCAGAACTAACAATGTATGGTTGTCACTGTATACATTGTACTGAATCTAAGGCAATAACAATAGCCTATGTAGTAAGTACATATGGGCATCTAAACTGCGTGCAAGTTGCAACCTTACTGCGACATAGTATTGCGTCTTTCTCATCAAAGGTTTTTATGCGGATATTTGTTTCTCTCTAACAGCCTAATTTCGGCAAACTAACGTTTCACTGTTTAGATTTTTATACATAGGTCCGAATTTTCGCAAAAATGTTAAGTTATTAGGTTAGTTTTCACTCGGCTTTCCTATAAAATACCTAATCTCAAGATAGTACATAGCCGAAAAACGGAACTTTACACGTAGCAAAAATGTTTACAAGAATAGCTTACCATACCATCACGTCAAATACACCATATAATACAGATTCTCTCCTAAATCTATTAGACTACAATGAAATAGATAGTTAAGAGATTTTGAAGAGGGAGTTCGTAATGATCATTATAAGGATTAGAAAAGACAATTATCCCTACGGTACGTTTTCTTACACTCCTTGGTGAAAACTCGCTCCTTACTCCTACCGAAAAGTGGATCAATTCAGCTTTTGCCGCTTTGTTCCACGAGAGATTTCTATCCTCCCGGACTAGTTACGAGATTTGTGTTATTCTTTGGCAGATACCCCAGTTAAACTCCCTGTCTGGCAGTGTCCTCGTCGACAGTGATCGATGCGAATTTCCCGGGAAGGAAGCTCGATCTAAATCCACTTTACGCGGTTGGCTGAAGAATACCGTAGTAGTCGCCACGTAGATGGACGACGTCGTGATTTTTCGGTCTCCCATATATACTACAACTCTCATGTCTCTTTATAAAGCCATGTTACAATCAAGGTCAATAGGCAAATCAACCGTGTTCCTTCCTATATGGAGAAATGTGTTGTACAATACGTTTTAATTTTTATTTTCTTTCCACAATGAGTACTTTCGAAAATTTAATTTGATGGAATGAAAGCCATTGAATTAGCAACACAGAACACTTCTACTTATCCATCTTCTGGAAAACACATAATTATTACATTATATTAGATGTCGCAGTACTTCCAATGAAAAATATGGTCCACCAAATATCCACCATCTTGGAGAAACCCTGTGTGGTTTCTCCCTTATCTAACATAAAGAGGAACATCTTCGAGTGTTTTGTCCGTAAGTGCTTGGTTTGAAAAATTTTGCGCCATAATTTTTATAAACTTTAAATGTGATGAAATGTCACAATGACATAAGCGCACTTAAACAACAGTTGTCAAAATTACAATTGTTTATCGCCATCGCAATTTCTATGTAATCTTGATTTGAAAGTAAATTTCACGGATATCTAGGAAACTAAAAAACTTTTACTAAAATTTTTTTCACCTATTTGTCATTATTTGTAATGAGGAATAAATCCCCAAGTTTACGCGTATAGGTTGAGAATTTTATTGTTAGTTCTATTGAAGGTTGTATGCTTAAATGCAGTCTTCAACGTTCTTGTAGATTCTTTGCAGTACACAGTAGACACCGGTTATAACGTATCCTCACGGAATCAAAAAGTGCGTCCGGGAGCACATTATAATACTTATAACTTTTGGTGAGCAGCACAGTTGTCCACTAAAAGTAAGAATTTTCTATCTTTTCGTCCCAACTCTACATCCCATAACGAAACTTCTCTTTGAAAAATAGTTGCTGTCATCCATGAATTTTTATTAGCTACATATGTGACGGAAATGTTTTTCATACATCGGGGATTTTCGTATTGTTCAATAATAAGCAATTTACGTTTTTCAGTGCCACTTAAACTCCTACACATTTCCCACCGTTAAACTTTAAGGTACGACCCGGAGTAAGTTTATAAAAAGTTCCCATTAAAAATATAATCATCGTTGTAGTTTCTCCTTAATTCAGACCAAACATGTTTTAACCAAGTAAAAAAACGACGTCATTATTAACTTTAGCTGCTTCTTCAGAAATGTTACCGGCACGATATTAGCTTTGTTCCAACAAGCGGTTCGACTCGTCGTGTACTCGTCCAATGAAATCGCACATGTTAAATAATGCAATGAAATCCGCTGAAATGTGACGACATTGCTTGACATGGGCGATTGTATTTAACGAGTACACTACGAGCCGGACCGCTTGCTGGAACAAAACTATAATGTCTTTTACTTTAAATTTTTTCAACCATTCTGTAGTACATTGAAAATCTGGCTGACCTTTAGTCATTTACCAAACTCTTTAGCTTTCGTCTTTAAATATGGACCACTCAGTGACAGATTAAAATTTTTTTTTGCGTGAAACCATATAATGAACTATATAACCATATAATAAAGCAGTATTAAATTATATCGGCAAAGAATGAAACTGAGACGACCCCAGTAAGCAAAGTTCGGAGACTTCGGGGATTCCCTAAATTTTACGCACTTTTACGGTACCTAGCCAACAACAAATGAATTCTAAGATGAAAATACTTGATCATTATAGCAGTGTACGCTATACCACGTAGACGACATACTATAAGCACGTGTGAACTTTGAACGGACAGAAAAAATCATACGTTATATCCGATTGAACGTTATATCCCGCGTAAGTTACGTGTACAGGGTGTCCAAATTTCGATGGGTTTGCAGGGTATCTCAGTTATTATGAAAGATAGAAAGTTGCGCCTTTCGCGAACCTGAGCTACTTTTTTGTGAAACTTATAATGGCGCAAACCAAATTTTCATAGCCCTCTTTGTTTTTGATATACCGAGATACAGGATAGCCGAGATACAGGAGGTGTCTGAAAATCGTAAATTTCAAACACTTCCTGTATATTAAAAACGAAGAGGGCTATGAAAATTTGGTTTGCGCCATTGTAAGTTTCACAAAAAAGTAGCTCAGGTTCGCGAAAGCCGCAACTTTCTATCTTTCATAATAACTGAGATACTCTGCAAACCCATCGAAATTTGGACACCCTGTACATGGGAAATTAAAAAATTAATCAAAAATAAAAATTAAAATTTTGTACTTCTTTATTAGATGGATATGTTTCTTTTTTCTACCGGTATCGGTCCTGGTTAGGCCATCTTCAAGAAACTTTCAAATTACGTCAGGATGTTTTTACTTTTAGGAACGTACACTATTATTCATATGAAATTTCTATTCATTAACAATTCTTTTTACTTTCAAGTTGTTTATTTTATTGTAAACTATGAAATATTTCTTATATACAGGGTGAGTCAGAAAGAATGGGAAATCCGAATACCGGTGACACTAGACACCAAAATATGACGATTTAACCTAACATCTCTTATACAAATTTTTATTTCGAAATTTCTTGATTATTTTGAAGCTTTTTGTATTATATATGTTTTCGAGCATAAGAAAAACGAATTTGAAATTTGTTTCGTGATTACTCGTAGAGGGCGCTAGATACACACTGCACGTTTGAAATATCAAGTCATGACTATTTTGTCAGTTGAGGTATGATGAATTAGAACCAGAAATCTGAAGGAGCTTTCAATCCTACACAAAAAAGGTAGTCTTGCTTACATTGTCTAAGTCTACTCGTTTCCAAGTTATCTGCTTTTAATTGTTTCAAAGTAATTTTAACGTTAACATTTAAAACCAATAATACACAGTAACAATAGCAATTAGTAACGATAATAATCGATAACAATAACAATAGAATATTGTGACTATATTCAAAAATCCAGTGGATTTAAATCTGGATTTCTCACTATTAGAAAAGTCATTACGTCGTGACATTTTTAAATTGGTAATAACTTTATTGTTGGTAAAAATGATTATTGCACACGGAAATTAGATCAATGTTGACAATTAACAAGCAATTCTCGAAACATAAGCGGAAAAATAAGTCAACTTTGCTTATGTTAAAAAATAAAAATTTTAGAAGCAAAAATACATTTAAACATTTAAAAGTAAATAATTCGAAAACCGATAGACTTAGACAATTTAAATAAGAGTACCTTTTTTATGTAAAATTGAATGCTCTTTGTAATTTGTAGCTTTTATTGGTCGTAGCTCCACAGCCAAAAAACTTATGATTTGATTTATCGAACGAGCAGTGTGTATCTCTACGAGCAATAACTAATTCTATGCTACTAAAAAACAAATTCAACGCTAATAGTACAAAAAACTTCAAAATTATCAAGAAATTTCGAAATGAGAATTTAACTTTCAACACCCCGTGCCTCGAAAACCACTGACATTTGTATAAGAGATGTTAGGTTAAATCATCATATTTTGGTGTCTAGCATCTCCTGTATTCGGATTTCCCATTCCTTCTGACTCACCCTTTATATTTAAGAGCTCGTTTTATTATGTTATTTGGCTCGCTTACATTTCTAATATATCCATCTAATAAAGAAGTACCAAATTTCAAAGCGTTTTATTTTTGATTAATGATACAGATGGAAAGTAAAAAAAACTCTCAACAATATAAAATTTAAAAAAATTTACCTATTTTTTAAGTAATTCTGTTTTTGTATGCCAACTGAAGCATTTGAGTACAGGTGTGTCACGACGAGTTGCGTCTATATGGCAAACTGCTGGCACTATTTTTATCAAAATTTGCATATAACGTTTATGCGAGGTGCTCGTTTTAGCAAAAACATTTTCAGTTTTCTCCAACATCCGATTATACCGGAAATGGACTCCAACTTCGTTTTTTTAAATGGAATACATATACCACTTTTTATTGAATTTTCGAGATCTCCGCTAAATTTAGATATGTTTTTTCAATATTTTTGGCAGATTTTTGGCAACCATTCACAATAAAAATAATTTTTCGAAATTACACTCGAGTCCGGCTAAATATTCTCAGGGTTTGCACAGAGAGGACCCATAGCTTACATAACCCTTGAAATGTTTTCTAAAAAATTATACAGGTGGTCAGAAATTTGCACTGAATTTCCCTATCTCGAAATATCGAAAATTTAATTTTTTTAAATGACAGTCCCAATTTATTCAATTTAGTTTGTCATATACATATAGACTCTAAAAACAGATTATAACAAAATGTTTCTTTTCTAGTACATACAGGGTGTCTCAACGAGACCGGTTATTAGACGTTTCTGGGGTTCTGGCCAAACAAAAAATTTGAGAATTCAGACTTAAGTATTATCAATTACGTTCTCTTCATCTAAAATATTTTCATTTTACTTAAGTCTGAATTCTCAAATTTTTATTTTCGCCAGAACCCCAGAAACGTCTAATGACCGGTCTCGCTGAGACAGCCTGTATATACTTTATTCTATACAATAATAACGCCTATAGAAAGGAATACAATCTTGGATTAAAAAAGATACTTCTTAAGTGGTCATTGATATATCAAGCATAAGTAAAGAAACAAAAAACTTAGTTCCATAAATAAATTAGTTCCAGAACAATACCGTGTAAATGTCTTGTCTCGACTTGTCGAAAAACGTGTGAAACGAGAAAATCCGACGATTAATCACGATGCACGATGCCAACGATGCTACAATACAGTTCTGATGAATATTACTCGTAATCAAACACTAAATGTAATCGGCGATGCATTGCCGAACGATGCCGAGTATGTACTCGCATCGTTCAGTTGTATACTCGGCGATTATTTCTCCGATTACTTTTTACGTACTCGTGCAGTGCTCTAGTAGATGAATTTACAATGAAATATACGTATAGTTCGTATTTTTCTATAATACTTGTAAAGGTATTTTTTTTTAGGGTTTCTATTGATATTACCTAGGACCCTTATAAAATTTGTGTTGTTTTCCATATTTTTACTAATCAATTTTCAGATAAATACGATTTTAACGAAGTACATATTTATTGTAAAAACGTGCTACAAACTATGCATCGTCTTCATCACTGAATTCATGCTTATTACTTTCCAAATCAGAATCTTCGAGGTTTATGATGAATGGAGGAATATTTTTAAAAAAAGTATTACCCCTATGAATATGCCAGTCTTTTTAAATTAATATTTTTAGGTGATTTTCTTTCCATATTATGTGTATAAATTAAAACTTCGTTTTTTGCACTTTAATGGATTTTATTTATTGTTTTTTCTCAACCGGTTTCGCTATATTTACGTAGCATCTTCAGGAGAGTTACGTCAATTTGTTACAAAAATATACTTTAGCTTGATTCATTTGGTAATTCCTTGTTTATTTCTATTGTTAAACTATATAGATGATATTTATTAAGTATGATTTAAGAGGATTAAAATTGTTTAGAAACGTGATGTGTCATGGAGTTCGTCGTCAAAGTTACTTTTTTAAATTAAGTTTTCAACGTGATTTACACAATTCTTCCATACGTCTGCTGTACAATTTAACAAAGCAGTATGCCACACGTTACTCACACGATTTTTCGCTTTGAAGGACATAGTTGAATTGTTGATATGTTTATTATAATAGATCTTGTACTAGTGCCCAAACTAGTTCAATTGCATTATGATGACAATGATAAGGACCATGCAACTTCAATATTATTCTGCAGAAGAAGATCATCGACGACATATCTTTTTGTATTTTGCTGCAAAAATGGCACGATCTTTCCCAAAGATGAGCTTTTGTTACGTGTTTATTATGTTTACATTATGTTCGATTAAAAATTGCATTAAAACACTTTTCTTTGATAATCGCTTGGGTGTTTCTTCTTTGAGGACTAGCTGATAGGAGGCATTATCTATTATCACTACATTTTTGCCAGCTAAATTTTGCATTGCTGGAATGAGACTTTTGTTGTCCCAGTTGTAAAAGATTTCTTGTGGTAATCTTTGTCAGTACTTTTGCTATTAAAAAGTAACAAGCAATTTTCTAAAAAGCCACCTCTGGAACCTACATGTAGTACAGTAAACCTGTCTCCTTCACTTTTTATCTTAATGTTCACATCTACGTAATTCAGAACCATTCTTATATATCCAAGTTTCGTCTAAAAATATAAAATTGATGTCTTCCCTCGAATATTTTAACTGTAGATAACGCATCAAAAAGTATATTTTAGCTATAATCACATGATTTCTTTCCATTAAAATNTCCTGGTTAGGCCATCTTCAAGAAACTTTCAAATTACGTCAGGATGTTTTTACTTTTAGGAACGTACACTATTATTCATATGAAATTTCTATTCTTTTTACTTTCTAGTTGTTTATTTTATTGTAAACTATGAAATATTTCTTAAATAGTTAAGAGCTCGTTCTATTATGTTATTTGGCTAGCTTACATTTCTAATATATCCATCTAATAAAGAAGTACCAAATTTCAAAGCGGTTTATTTTTGATACAGATGGAAAAAGGCACCCTCAAAAATATAAAATTAAAAAATGTTAACCTATTTTTTAAGTAATTCTGTTTTTGTATACCAACACTGAAGCATTTGAGTAGATGAATTTACAATGATATATGTATACGTATAGTTCGTTTTTTTTTTCTATAATACTTGTAAAGGTAAATGTTTTAGGTTTTCTGTTGGTATTACCTAGGACCGTTATAAAATTTGTTGTTTTTCTGATTTTTAGTAACATTTCCAGTAACTAAACAGTTGAGGTTAAAATACTAATAAATTTTTAGATAAATACGATTTTAACGAAGTACATATTTATTGTAAAAACGTGCTACAAACTAATGAAATAGAACAAAACACCTTTTCTAGGTAAACATTTTTTATGCATCGTCTTCATCACTGAATTCATGTTTATTACCTTCCAAATCAGAGTCTTCGAGGTTTATGATGAATAGAGGAATATTTTTAAAGAAAGTATTACCCCTATGAATATGCCAGTCTTTCTAAATTAAGTTTTCAACGTGATTTATACAATTGTTCCATACGTCTGCTGTACAATTTAACAAAGCAGTATGCCACACGTTACTCACACGATTTTTCTCTTTGAAGGACATAGTATAGAATTATAATAGGTCATATTATAATTGATATGTTTATTATAATAGGTCTTCTACTAGTGCCCAAACCAGTCAATTGCATTATGATGACAATAAGGAGCAAGTCGCAAGACTTCAATATTATTCTGCAGAAGAAGATCATCGACGACATATCTTTTTGTATTTTGCTGCAAAAACGGTACGATCTTTTTCCAAAGATGAGCTTTTGTTACGTGTTTATTAACATTTACATTATGTTCGATTAAAAATTGCATTAAAACACTTTTCTTTGATAATCGCTTGGGTGTTTTTTCTTTGAGGACTGAATGATAGGGCACATTATCCATTATCACTACATTTTTACCAGATAAACTTTGCATTGCTGGAATTAGACTTTTGTTGTCCCAGTTGTAAAAGATTTCTTGTGGTAATCTTTGTCAGTACTTTTGCTATTAAAAAGTAACAAGCAATTTTCTAAAAACATGTAGTACAGTAAACCTGTCTCCTTCACTTTTTATTTTAATGTTCACATCTACGTAATTCAGAACCATTCTTATATATCCAAGTTTCGTCTAAAAATATAAAATTGATATCTTCCCTCGAATATTTTAACTGTAGATAACGCATCAAAAAGTTTATTTTAGCTATAATCACATGATTTCTTTCCATTAAAATTTTTCGACTATTAATTCGAAAATAATAAATTTCATGAACCAGTGAACTCGAATTATTTCTTTACAAAATATAATAATAGTTCATTTAAATTAAAATGATTCCTCTAATTAAATTTTGAAAAATTTTAACTGCACGCTGTTCTCTTAAATAATAATTGTTGAACCATATCCTTTTCTTGTTTCTTCCGGTTTGTGCATTTTGCAAATTTTCTTTATTATGGTGTATGTTGTAAATAACAGTTTTAGTAACTTGATAAATAATTTTGAATTAAAGAAAACGAATTTGTTAAAATACTATTATACATTAAATATTTTACAAAGACGAATGATTAGTTCTTGTTCTGAGATATCAAGCTTCAAATCTGTAAGTTCCAATTTGTACCTTAGTAACGTTCGTTTTAGTTCGACCTAAATAAGTTGCGTTTTGCCAACTTTACAACAATTTAACAGGTATTATAGAAAAAAAAACGAACTGTAGACGTTATTTATAAAATATAATAATAATGAATTTGATCCACAATCAATTTACTTCTGGCATAATAATCTATTTCATTCACAAATATTACCTTTGCTCATAGATATTGTATAAAATTTAACATGAACCTCAATGAGGTTTTATAATAAATTGGATTTTTATTGGAAGTAAATTTTTATTAAAGTCATAATTTATTAAATTTAAACTTCATTAAATTTAATTTGATATTATATTCGAATAAATTAGATTTTAACATGAAAATGTAATTATGTGCTTTTTTAATCATTAAAAACAAATTTTAAGTTGATAGATCATGGATTATAAACGTACTCTGGTCATTATTTAACATTTATTAACTGCTTCAAAAATTATGCGATACTTAAGTTATTATTAAATAAACTTGAAAAATTTTTATCCTCAAACAAAAATTAAATGATTCATGATAAGGCAAAAACTAACAAAAAGCATTCAACTCACGTATTTAGTTAACTTTTCTTTATGTTCCTGTTCGATGTGTTCCCTTCTGTTTTGGGCCTGCTCGAGTTTTTCTTGAATAGCCGTATCCAATTGATGGAATTTTTCCGTATTACTCGTTCGTACCCTATTCACTTGTTCTTCCTGTTTTAAGAGGCGAACATGCGACAACAAGCACAGAAATACAGCGGTGATAATTTAAAATTAACGAAATAAAACACAACTAATAGTGCTTAATAACACCGAAGATGAGAATTATATAAAGAAAATTATTTATAAAACTTACGTGTTCCCTGAGACGTTCAATCATTTTCTTAATGTTCTCATCACGTTGAGCAGATGCCGATTTTAATTTTTCTTCAATAGCCGTCTTTACCTCTTCAGTTTGTTGTTCAAGAGTCAATCGAGTTTTTTCTACATTCTCTATATGATCCTAAATTAAAATATTATTAGTAGAGTTATATTATTAGTAATAATTTATCACCTTAAGTTTTGTCTTAAGATCAGTGATATAAGCTTCTCGTTTTCCTAGATGAGTTTCCATCTTTTGTTCGAGAGCTTCTCGAGTTGCAGAAATAAATTGGTTGGTTTGTTCATCTTTTTTCCTCGAAGCCTCCTCAATTTTCAACATTTTTGCTGTTAAAGAAGCAATTTTATTCGCTTCCAATTGTTGTCTACGTTCTTCGGCCGCTCTCAGTTTATCCTGGATATCTTGAACCGACATGTTCTTGTTTTGGGGCGATGTTGCCTTCTTCGGTGGAATTGCTTTTACATCCGGTTCTCCTATAATTACCTCGTAACAAAGACCTCCTCTTGTTTTTTCTTGGCATCTCACTTCAGTGGCTAATTAAAAAGAATTTAAAGGATTAAACCAAATCAAAAGGAAAATTAAGTGTGTTAATGAATGTGTGAAAACACGCAATTGCTATTTTGGTATCATGGTTAAAGCACGCAATCTTAAACGGTGAACGTTTTAACAATTAAAATATAATTTTTCAAACCCGTCAACGTAATATCCAAGAAGATATTTATCTGCACAGGTCGATAACCTGTTAGCAATCTGAGGAGAGATACGAGATACAAGATCTTTCGGTAAATAGTTTTAGGATTGGATCATGAAACGTGATTGGATTCGTTTGAGGGTTTCAAATTGATCGGAGATTGCCGGCGTGGAAGAGATTGATTTTACACTTTAAAAAGATTATTTTCGGCCCTTCCACGTCGCTTCACCATCATCGATTGATATGGGGTTGCAGACGCGACGTCGCCCTTTTTGCAATTAGACGATGCAGT
This sequence comes from Onthophagus taurus, assembly GCF_000648695.1. Taxonomy (NCBI): domain Eukaryota; kingdom Metazoa; phylum Arthropoda; class Insecta; order Coleoptera; family Scarabaeidae; genus Onthophagus; species Onthophagus taurus. Next base: position 35,898 of record NW_019280986.1, read on the forward strand.
TGCAACTCGCACGCAAACTGGAACACATTAAGTGTGGTTTTCAAAACATAGAGAAACTTGAGAGTCTTTTCAAGTACGTTTTTGAACTAGATTAGAAACAAGTATAACCACAGAAATAAAAAAGGAAGTACGAAGGCTTTCACGGCCGATATTAATTAAACTAAAACTAGAACTAACACTAGCACTATCACAAGAACTAACACTAGACCTAGAACTAGAATCTTATCTTTCGGGTTAAGCCGTGCGTTTTTTGAAAAAATGTTTGACGTTTCGGATGCCATGTTGCAACCTTCTTTAGAAACAAGTTCGAAGTGCACTAGTGTTAGTTCTAGTTTTAGTTTAATAAAAAAAGAACTTTATGAAAAAGATATTTGTTTGGTTAAGAACAATTGCGTTGATTATTACTTATTACATTAATTAAAATAAAATTTTCGTTTAAAAGATTTGAAATATTGAACGTCTTTTGCGCAATATTTATAAAACTTTGTTGCATTAAAAATTGATAGAGGGGGAGGGAGTTGGTTCTCCGTGACGCCGTTGCTTAGGCCTTATTGATCGGGGTCGAAAAGGCGCCACACTGTCTCCATTCACGACATACACCGTCCAGACGTCGCCCCATCGACCGAAACCGGAAGCCTTCTTCGGTTTTATTTACGTCCTTTCACCTGACGATGAAAATCTTATCCTTCCTCTATAGATAGAGACAGAGAGGGAATTTCCGGGCACACGATAAAGGGAAAGATGGCCCCATTTCAAACAGGATTTGCATGGAAACTGATTCCCACCCCTATCTTAATGTTCAACAGGTTTACGGTTTACATTTTGTGGCGAGATGAGATGGATTTGATGGGTTGGTTGGGTGAGGATTTGATATTTTAGGTTGCGTTGGTTGATTTTGGATGTGAAGGGATGTTTGAGAAGGGATAATCCCCGTTGGATTTTGTAAAAAAAAGAAAATAAATAAATAAAACGAAAATTAAATTAAAAAAAAATATATTTAAAATAAAAATTTAAACCAAAAGATTACAAAATCATAAAATAATTAGATATACTTACTGACGAATTGAACTTTTTTTGGTTGCATTGTCCTTGGTTTTGTTTTAACCTTCGTTATTAATCCTTGCTTTCTATGTACTAAAAAGAAAGTCAATTAAATATTTTTTTAAAAAGCGCATTTATAACTCGTTGGTTACTTTGTGTTTATTAAAAACCGAAAACATTTTAATCCGTGACTCATTCATCCAAAAATATCAACTCGTGTATTTAATTTCATCTTGCACCCCAAAAGATTTATCACCAGAGGGAAAAACGACTACATACTTTCTAAATGGGGAAGAACCCTCGTGTATTTATTTATATACTTGGACCCCTCCTAAGGAAACAAAAACAAAGCTAAGAACTATACCCTCACTCATCAAGTCGACCTTTTTGTGAAGGAGGAACACAAATTAACTCATCTTAGTAACTTATCTTTATATATAAAAGATATTTTACTTAAATATTTATTTTAATAATGTTAAGTTTAGGTAGGGACTAATTTTTTACTCGTTACGATCTCATTTTGATCAAACCCTTATTGATGGATGACGCTAATTGAACTTTAATAACAGCTTAAATTGAGTTTTACGTCGATTTTCTTTTATTGAACGAAAACTAGAACTAACACTAGACCTAAAACTAGAAACATTCGGGTTTAGCCGTACATGTCTCAAGATGGATAAACCCGTATGTTTCTAGTTCTGGGTGTCGTGTTACTTCTAATACTAGTGTTAATTATAGTTTTAGTTATTAAATAGCGTTGGATTGTTGTATAGTTTTCATTGAACTAACACCAGAGCTAACACTATACCTAGAACTAGAATCATTCAGATTTAGTCGTTCTTAAGACGTGCGGCTAAATCCAAATGATTCTAGTTCTGGGTATAGTGTTAGTTCTACATAGTAACAGTGCTAGTGTAAAACTACAACTAACACTAGATCTAGAACTAGAAACGTTTTGGTTTAAACTCGAAACGTTCTAGTTCTAGGTCTAGTGTTAGTTCTAGTTTTAATTATTATGCAGCGCTAGATCAAGAACTAGAATCATTTGGGTTTAGCCGTACGTCTCTAAAGACGGCTAAACCCAAATGTTTCTAGATCTAGGTATAATGTTAGTTCTAGTGACAGTGCAAGACTAAAACCAGAACTAACACTATACCTAGAACTAGAATCATTCGGGTTTAGCCGTCTTTAAAGACGTGCGGCTAAACCCAAATGATTCTAGTTCTGAGTATAGTGTTAGTGTAAAACTAGAACTAACACTAGACCTAGAACTAGAAACATTTGGGTTTAGCCATGCATCTTCAGAAGAACGGCTAAACCCAAAACTTTCTAGTGCTAGTGTTAGTTCTAGTTTTAATTGTTATGCAGCGCTAGACCAAGAACTAGAATCATTTGGGTTTAGCCGTACGTCTCTAAAGACGGCTAAACCCAAACGTTTTTAGATCTAGGTATAATGTTAGTTCTAGTGACAGTGCAAGAGTAAAACTAGAACTAACACTATACCTAGAACTAGAATCATTCGGGTTTAGCCGTCTTTAAAGACGTGCGGCTAAACCCAAATGATTCTAGTTCTAGGTATTGTGTTAGTTCTACATAGTAACAGTGCATCTTCAGACGAACGACTAAACCCGAAACTTTCTAGGTCTAGTGCTTGTTCTAGTTTTAATTGTTATGCAGCGCTTGACCAAAAACTAAAATCATTCCGGTTTAGCCATCTTAATAGACGTACGGCTAAACCCAAATGTTTATAGATCAAGGTATAATGTTAGTTCTAGTGACAGTGCAAGAGTAAAACTAGAACTAACGCTATACCTAGAACTAGAATCATTCGGCAGCATTTGGAATGTTTTTATTTCATCAAACAGCATAATACTTTTGACGGTAAATTACCTTTATTACATTTTAAAATTTTAACATTAATACATTATCCAGTACTTTTATGTTATTTCCTATTGTTTATCTTAATTTTAGTTGTGCCAAAGAAGAACAATCATTACATTCGAAACATCTAGCACTGATTTAATAAAGAAATTTATACATCGATTCAACCTATGACCTTTTATTCTACGATTTCTACGATATACCTGGAATCCACTCTATACAGGCTGTCCCGCAACGATTGTACAATACTTCACCAGCGTCTTCTTTGGTCGAAAATAGACAAAAGAGTCTAATTTATAAGATTAGACTTTATCGAATATAAAAATGGTAAACTAGGTGGCCACGTAACAGGACCATGGCCAATCCAATTATTATCAACTCTGTCATCTAAGTATACTTGAGTAGCACGTGCATAATGTGCTGGTGCTCCATCGTGCATAAAGGTTTGCAAGCATTTGCAGAGGTAATTCACCAAATGCCTCGGTAAGCTCATTTTGTAAAAAAATATGGAAGCATCGGCTTTCAATCTATTTGGAATAAAAAAAATGGACCTAAACTAACTAGTCACCTATAACTCCGGTCCATACATTAACACTTAAACGCCACTGATGATGAATTTCTAGTATTGCATGGAGATTGTCATTACGCAAAATGTGCGCATTATGGATATTAAGAATTCCGTTTTGAGTAAATGTTGCTTCTTCCTGCATGGTTCACCTACAAAAAATCTATTGTTTTTTGCCATAATTTTCTGTTAAAGCTTGAAAAGTGTTGTAGTGATACGGATAAAGCAACTGCTCCCTTGCAGTGAACGGTTGTTTTCTTGTACAGAAATCTTTTTAATACTGGTTGAGGCATTTGCATCAATGCTTTTTCTAATTCCACATGAAGGGGTTACTTATTATAGAAAAATTAGAACTAATGATGTTAACAACAGGTCAACTTATGGAACTAAAACTTTGAATATCTCAACAATGTACCATTTTCGGACTTATGTTTGTTAGGCTTTTTTTTGTCAATTTTTGATCAAAGAATACGCTGGTGAAGTATTGTACAATCGTTGCGGGACAGCCTGTATAAACATTCGCGTTTAGCCGTCTTTAGAGATGATCTAGGTATAACATTACTTCTAGACACAGTGCAAGTGTAAAACGAGAACTAACACTATACCTAGAGCTAGAATCATTCGGGTTTAGCCGTCTTTAGAGACGTGATTCTAGTTCTAGGTATCGTGTTAGTTCTAGTTTTACTCTTGCACTGTTTCTATGTAGAACTAACACTATTAGAACTCATTTGGGTTTAGCCGCACGTCTCTAAAGACGGCACTGTACTCTTGCACTGTTTCTATGTAGAACTAACACTATACCTAGAACTAGAATGAACCCGAATGATTCTATACCTAGAACTAGAATGAACCCGAATGATTCTAGTTGTAGGTATAGTGTTAGTTCTACATAGAAACAGTGCAAGAGTAAAACTAGAACTAAGACGATACCTAGAACTAGACTCATTTGGGTTTAGCCGCACGTCTCTAAAGACGGCTAAATCCGAATGATTCTAGTTCTAGGTATAGTGTTAGTTCTACATAGAAACAGTGCAAGAGTAAAACTAGAACTAACACGATACCTAGAACTAGAATCATTTGGGTTTAGCCGCACGTCTCTAAAGACGGCTAAATCCGAATGATTCTAGTTCTAGGTATAGTGTTAGTTCTACATAGAAACAGTGCAAGAGTAAAACTAGAACTAACACGATACCTAGAACTAGAATCATTCGGGTTTAGCCGTCTTTAGAGACGTGCGGCTAAACCCAAATGATTCTAGTTCTAAGTATAGTGTTAGTTCTACATAGTAACAGTGCAAAAGTAAAACTAGAACTAACACTATACCTACAACTAGAAACCCGAAACTTTCTAGGTCTAATGTTAGTTCTGTAAAACTAGAACTAACACTATACCTACAACTAGAAACCCGAAACTTTCTAGGTCTAATGTTAGTTCTAATTTTAGTTGTTATTCAGTGTTAGCGTGTTGTATATTTTTCATTAAACTAGAACTAACACAAGTCCTAGAACTAGAAAGTTTCGGGTTTAGCCGTTCCTCTTCAGACGTTCGCACGTTTAATATATAAATTAAAAATTTTTCACATAACGGACACTCCCTTCCCCATATTAGTCCGTTAGTATATCGATGTTTTACTGTAATTGAATTTTGAGTTAATATAATAGTATTTACAACTTCTGCGGGTTGCCCTTTTTGCGTTGGGGTTGAAATTCCCAGCGGTAACTGAAGATGCAGAGGGGTCTTTCGCCCCCCAATCCCTTTTCGTTTCAACATTTCGTCAACGTTCGTCAACTTCCCATCGGAAATGTACGGCCCTTGGCCTTGGATAATCTGATCGATACCGTTACTGATACTTTTTTTACATTTATATGGATTCGTGTAGTCAAAAAAATTGTTTTCTTTGTTAAAATTTTGTATATTAAAAAAATAATTTAATTAATGTACCCTAATAAACTATCGACCTATTTATTTTCTTGGCACCGATCCACTTGTCCGCGAACTAGGAATGTTTTATGCATGTGAAAGAAGTTAATTTTCACAGCAACCAATATCATCGACCACGTTGCAGTATTTTTCAGTGAGCAATCAATAAATTCCAACATAACCACAATTAAATACAACAATCTACACAAAACTTAATCAAAATTCTTCATCTAACAAAAGAATTCTTTTATTTCTATTTTCTCTATCATCTTTATCATCCCCTTTCATTTTTTTTTTTTCTTTTTCAATAGTTCGAGATCTGAATGACTAATTGCAATGCGGCGAATCCGGCAGGAAAAACTCTGACTTCCAATTAAGAAGGGTTACCCTTCAGCTCTATGTTGAGAGGACGAATAGAAAACGGGAAGAGGAAGGGAGGTCGACGGCGACGCGGCGTCGCGACGACCCTGCCGGTTGGCAACACCGGCGGTGAGTCACCGGCTTGACCAAGGAATTTCGGGTTACCCCGCAATAAAAAAAAACAACCCCTAAACCCCCGATATGAACGTTAATTAGACGATGACGTTCGCTCGTTGTTTCGAGTGGAAAATTAAATAACACGGGATATGACACCAACAAGGGTAAACTGAGATCATTATTGTTATCATTAGAGCTAATTTGTGCTGCAAAAATTTTTAAGGTATATATAGTTACTTGAAAAGAAGTACATGTTACATTTTCAGATTTTTCTACATTTTCTGCATATTCAAGATACATGATATAAATAAGAATAAATAAAAGAATCAATTTCATTTGAGTGCAATAAACAATAAAAAGTATTATATAATAATAAAATTAAATCGAATTAATTTAATTCCATTCAAAATCAACGATAAACCACACCCCAAAACTTCCCCTTATCAATATAAAAAAATAGCATGCAATGAAAATCCGTTTTTAAAAACAATTAGATCCTTAAACACGCCACCTCCCTCATTTATCATATTAAACCCTCACAAAGTAACCGGCGAGTTATAAAAGTTAAAAAAGCATTTTTTGTAATATCGCATGTCAACCGGCGTTTTGACATTGAACTCTCCCCATATTTACAATTTTCAAGTTTTCGTATAAATAAAGTCGATTGAAAAGTTATACTTACTTGCTGGTGGTAAAGGTGCCCTACAAGTATGGCAAAAGCATTGCATTACCGATTCCCTAACGAGTCCAATAAGCATCTTGGCTGATTCTTTTGAATACGGTTCTTCACTGGAGAGGTCACTATAAGAGGATGGATATTTTCAAAGTGTTTAGGTTCTTTATGGATGGCAGTGAGTTCTCTTTGGTTTGATTCTTTTTATTTCTTCTTGGTGAAGAGTGTTCTCTATGGAGCACGCGATGGCGCGTCTTTTACAATGGCTTGCCGGCTAACGGACTGAGCACAGGCGTGGTGGTGTTGGCGGCGGTGGAGGCGTCCCGATGCTCTGGCGTCGGCGCCCCTTGGCAGGTCGATAAACACGGAATAACCGGCGCGGCAGGCGCCGCCCCGACGCTGTCGATGCCGGGGCGTCGTCGTTAGGACGTGTTTTGACCGGTACGTTGTTGGTCGAAACCAACGAAATTATGACTTGGTTTCTTTTTTTAAACGTGGAATTCCGGGTTCAGAAGCAGTTAAAAATAGAAATGCAGGGGGTGGAAGTTTGTTTATGGGAACATAAACAGTACAAGACACCCACTTCTTAGTAATTAAATGATAAAAACATATACATCAAAATTAAGAACTTGAAAACTTTTAAATGAAAAACATGTCTAAATTTTCAGTAAATGTGGTGGAGGCGCCGGCAAAGTTATAATACAGAATGTCCGGAAATGACGTGTACAACGAAAGACCACAAGTTGACTTGAATCGCTTGACAAAGAATATGATGATTTAACTCAACTTATATCTTATATCTTACTATCTATATACAAAACTGTTTAGTTTAGCCACCAGAGGGCTTTAAAAATAACATTTTTTTATTCATTTTTTGGTCATGCATTTGTATCAGTAGACTACAGCTATTTGTGGAATAAACTTTAACTTCGAAAATTATAGGATGTTTAAAAACTTTGTCACAATAAATCAAGCATCCATATTTTTTTAACCCCCCGTATGTATAAACACTACCATTTTTTTTCTGAATAGTTACTTTCATTTAGAAACTATTTTCTGTCTTACAAAATTTCAATTGGGTAAACGGTTTATATAAAACATAAAAAAATATTTTCTAAATCCCCAAGCGCGAATGAGTGATGTAAGCATGTAAGGTAACACTAATATCGCTTTTTTTTAATAGTTGGCCTAGTATGATTAATTTTAAAAACAAAAACAGTTTATGTCACTTAAACTTGACAGCGTTATTCGTATTTTTCGTTTTGCGTTTTATCTTCGATTCATTATGAATTTTCAAAACCTTCTAGCGGCTAAACTAAGCAATTTTGTATATACAGGCTGGTCATTTTACTTAAAAATGAACCAAATAAAAGTTGTTCTGTGCGAAGGGGGAAACCCAAGGTATATAGAACATAAGGTTACCCAATGCCGATTCTCCTCCTCTGAGGGGCAAGGTGGCTCAGTGACGTAGCTGGTTCGATGAATAACACAACACGATGTGAGGTTTAAATATTTTATCTACGACTGCTTGGATAAGTCATCATTACCGCACTCATTTGAGGTGATTTGAGTTACGTAATGAAGTTCATTACCGCACTGGTTTCATTACGTAACGCATTTTTAGCCTAATCAGAACAGACTTAATTTATTGAAACGAGCAACAATACAAAAGAAAAAGTGCTATCTACTTACAGAGAAACAATACTATTTATTATAAACATTAATTGTTATGTTTTTACATTTCAAAACACTTATTCCAGATGAGTAAACATGTTGTTGAAACTGACAATTCAAAATTGTCAACAATCATTTCAAAATATTTTTATAAATGTNATAACACTAAAAAAAATAAATAAATAAATAATTTGAATTAGCAATGACAAGTGAAAATCGAACTGAGCTGTCATAACTATTATGTATGCAACATGTCCAAGTGTAGATTTAGCTAAATCACATTTTTAATTTGTTTTAGTTGGTTTAATAAAAGAATTCGAAAACAATAAATTAAAAATCAACAAAAAATAAACAAAAAAACGACAACACTAACAGGAATAATAAAAACATACATAAAATAACAAGACAAGTAATAAAAAATACTGAAGGAAATGTTCAAAAACTTAGATTTCTTTTTCTTTTTTAGTGCTATTAATGAAATCGGAACCCAACATTTTTGCATTTAACACGAAAACGGTGACTTTTATCAAGATTATCTAAGATTATTTAAGATTATCTATAAAAGGTTCTAAATTAAATTTGCTATTAGAAACTGCAAACATAAATGTACGGTTATGATAGAATAAAAAAGTTCTGAACAAACAAACTTTAGGAACATCCTGTATAGCATTGTTCCCGATGACCGATCCAATTCATAAATTGCCTAACGATTTTACATGACATTGATTTACACTGTACCAAATTTCAACGCTTTACTGTAAATAGTGTTTAAGATATTTGGAAAAATGTGTTAAAATTTCCTATCTTTTATGGCCTGTATCTTTGAAATTTGAAGACTTTTACTAATTTTTTTTACATGAATCGTCATCATTTTCACTCTAGTATACCTGGTTAAATTTGTTCCCCGAGTCACCGAAACACCCTGTATAAAACATAAAAAAATATTTTCTAAATCCCCAAGCGCGAATGAGTCATGTAAGCATGTAAGGTAACACTAATATCTTTTTTTTTTTATAGTTGGCCAGGTATGATTAATTTTAAAAGCAAAAACAGTTTATGTCACTTAAACTTGACAGCGTTATTCGTATTTTTCGTTTTGCGTTTTATCTTCGATTCATTATGAATTTTCAAAGCCTTCTAGCGGCTAAACTAAGCAATTTTCTATATACAGGCTGGTCATTTTACTTAAAAATGAACCAAATAAAAGTTGTTCTGTGCGAAGGGGGAAACCCAAGGTATATAGAACATAAGGTTACCCAATGCCGATTCTCCTCCTCTGAGGGGCAAGGTGGCTCAGTGACGTAGCTGGTTCGATGAANCATAGAAACCATAAAAGTTACAACTTATGTTGGTGAGATTAAGTTTTTTCATGCGATGTTAACCGTGAAAGAGAGAATTTATTTAGTACTGTGCTATGGCACTAGTGAATCATGTTTTCGTGTAGTTATACAAAAATTCCAGCAAAAATATCCGGACACAAACATATCTCATGTTGGGGCTCGCAAACTATGAAACAATGTTTGGAAACGGGTTCTGTATTATTCATAAAGAGGCAGACAAAGAGACTAAATGAGGAAGACGCTGCTTTTCAGATATTGTTTCTTCCCAGCATTTTCGTTATTGGAGCGATGTAAATCCAATTACCCTTAAATTTTATACGGTCAATGTACTTTCAGCAAGACAGTTGCCCAGCTTACCATTCACACATTGTGCCAAATGGTTAAATTTACAATTTCGTCANCGAGACTACAGAAGCATAGGTAACCTTATGTTCTATAGACCTTGGGGGAAACCATATGACGATAATAATTTTTTGACCTTGACCTTATTTTCAAGGTTATATGAAGGTCGCGATCAATTTTTTAAATAGTACCCTATATATTTTATCATAAAATCTGAATCTATGGATAAATGTAAAATAATTCAAAAAAAAATATATAGTATGTCCCCGGATCGAGTTACAAAACGGAAAAAAATTTTTGTTACTGATTTTTCAAACTTATCTCAGTACAAATAATGCGTCGGATATGTTCAAACTAGTAAGGCTCAAACTACCATCTTCTGGTTAAGCTATCTAAGAGATTATTACCACGGTTACGGCTATTTTACGCGCTCTGATTGGCTAGTAGATGGGTTTATCTATAAGATAAATTTAACTAAAAGATGGTAGTAATGGACCTTAGNTACGTAACGCATTTTTAGCCTAATTAGAACAGACTTAATTTATTGAAACGAGCAACAATACAAAAGAGCTATCTACTTACAGAGAAACAATACTATTTATTATAAACATTAATTGTTATGTTTTTACATTTCAAAACACGTATTCCAGATGAGTAAACATGTTGTTGAAACTGACAATTTAAAATTGTCAATAATCATTTCAAAATATTTTTATAAATGTCAAATAGACTTTTCTAAAGAAATTGATTTTTTAGAAATTTTTAGCAGTCGTAGATAAAATGCTGTATATCACACGTGGGCTAGAGCATAATTACAGTACTCATGTGATTACACGACTCGGTCTACGACCTCGTCGTGCAATTCTCCACACTCGTACTGTAAGTATGTTTCTAGCCCACTTGTAATATAAATAACTATTATATAGACTGTACCACAGTATAGGATATCTTTTACTCAACTCTACTCTGACTGTGTCGAACCAGTGACGTCATTCTGCGGGGTAATAATCGAGACTACAGAAGCATAGGTAACCTTATGTTCTATAGACCTTGGGGGAAACCATATGACGATAATAATTTTTTGACCTTGACCTTATTTTCAAGGTTATATGAAGGTCGCGATCAATTTTTTAAATAGCACCCTATATATTTTANGCTTACCATTCACACATTGTGCCAAATGGTTAAATTTACAATTTCGTCAAAAATGGATTGAACGAAATGGTCCTATTTGATGGCCAGCACGTAGTCCTGATCTTACAATTATAGATTTTTATTTTTGGGCACGATTGAAACAAATTGTTTACAGTGAACCAATACAAGCTGATGCAGAACTATTAAAACTACGAATAATTAAAGCGATAGAATCTCAACCACTGGCGGAAATTCGTACTTTTTATAAAGAATTTAGAACTCGTCTCCAAATGTGTGCCGAATTGGGAGGGAATCTATTTGAATGTTCACTTACAAATAAATAATATTTATTACTTACGTAGTGTGTTATTACATAAATTTACATTTAAAATATTTTATTCAATTAACCATATTTTAATTTGATTTGTCCGTATATTTTCAACTACATNCTGTATCGAACCAGTGACGTCATTCTGCGGGGTAATAATCGAGACTACAGAAGCATAGGTAACCTTATGTTCTATAGACCTTGGGGGAAACCATATGACGATAATAATTTTTTGACCTTGACCTTATTTTCAAGGTTATATGAAGGTCGCGATCAATTTTTTAAATAGCACCCTATATATTTTATTATAAAATCTGAATCTATGGATAAAAGTAAAGTAATTCAAAAAAATGTATACAGTATGTCCCCGGATCGAGTTACAAAGAGGAAAAAAATTTTTGTTACTGATTTTTCAAACTTATCTCAGTACAAATAATGTGTCGGATATGTTCAAACTAGTAAATCGCACGAATTTTATACTCTAACTATAAAAGTTAACTAATTATTCCAATTTTTATGTAAAAATTGGACTTTTTTCTATATTGAAAATTGAAATTGATGTTCAATTTATGATATGTAACCATAGAAACCATAAAAGTTGCAACTTATGTTGGTGAGATTAAGTTTTTTCATGCGATGTTAACCGTGAAAGAGAGAATTTATTTATTACTGTGCTATGGTACTAGTGAATCATGTTTTCGTGTAGTTATACAAAAATTCCAGCAAAAATATCCGGACACAAAAATATCTCATGTTGGGGCTCGCAAACTATGAAACAATGTTTGGAAACGGGTTCTGTATTATTCATAAAGAGGCAGACAAAGAGACTAAATGAGGAAGACGCTGCTTTTCAGATATTGTTTCTTCCCAGCATTTTCGTTATTGGAGCGATGTAAATCCAATTACCCTTAAATTTTATACGGTCAATGTACTTTCAGCAAGACAGTTGCCCAGCTTACCATTCACACATTGTGCCAAATGGTTAAATTTACAATTTCGTCAAAAATGGATTGAACGAAATGGTCCTATTTGATGGCCAGCACGTAGTCCTGATCTTACAATTATAGATTTTTATTTTTGGGCACGATTGAAACAAATTGTTTACAGTGAACCAATACAAGCTGATGCAGAACTATTAAAACTACGAATAATTAAAGCGATAGAATCTCAACCACTGGCGGAAATTCGTACTTTTTATAAAGAATTTAGAACTCGTCTCCAAATGTGTGCCGAATTGGGAGGGAATCTATTTGAATGTTCACTTACAAATAAATAATATTTATTACTTACGTAGTGTGTTATTACATAAATTTACATTTAAAATATTTTATTCAATTAACCATATTTTAATTTGATTTGTCCGTATATTTTCAATAACATAAGTTGTAACATTTATGGTTTCTATGGTTACATATCGTAAGTGAACTTGAAAAATTTTTTATTTAGGAAAAGTATAATTTTTACAGATTTTTATGTAAAAATATATAATAAGTTAATAAATTAGTTAATTTCTATAGTTAGAATATAAAGTTCGTGCGATTTAGAGGTTTGAATATATCCGACGCATTATTTATGCTGAGATAAGTTTGAAAAATCAGTAATAAATTTTTTTTCCTCTTTGTAACTCGATCAAGGGACATACTGTATACAGGGTGTTTCAGGTTTTTGTAGCAGGACTTTAACAGTCGATAGATCTTTTAAAATTAGCACAAAAACTTCATATAAATAGGTCGACAAACGATTTGTTTTGTTATTTACATTTTGTTTATGGGTTTGCAAACGGAAATTCAGTAGAAGTAGCTCTAGAGTATAGGAGAAGATATCCAAATAGAAGACATCTGCATCCTTCTGTGTTTGTGAAAGTGCATAGACAAATAGTTGCAAAGAAACTTTAGAAGAAGAATTTTGCGTGAGTTCGACAGAGACCCCACTACGAGCGTTAGAAGAGTTTCGAATGCCTTATGAATTTCTAGGGCGCGTGTTTGTCGCCTTTTAAAACATGCTCATAGACATGCTTATCATTTACAACCCTNTATTTATTACTTACGTAGTGTGTTATTACATAAATTTACATTTAAAATATTTTATTCAATTAACCATATTTTAATTTGATTTGTCCGTATATTTTTCAATAACATAAGTTGTAACATTTATGGTTTCTATGGTTACATATCGGAAATTGAACTTGAAAAATTTTTTATTTAGGAAAGTATAATTTTTACATAAAAATGGGAATAATTAGTTAACTTCTATAGTTAGAATGTAAAGTTCGTGCGATTTAGGCCCACTTTTACTACCTCGATAGATAATTACAATAGTTATAGCAGTTTTAAGCGCTCTCATTGGTTAAGAGCACCAATTTATCTATCGGTTAAATTTATCAAGAGGTGGTAAAAGTGGGCCTTAGGCTCGTTACTACCATCTTCTGGTTAAGCTATCTATGGGATTATTACTATGGATACGGCTATTTCACGCGCTCTGATTGGCTAGTAGATGGGTTTATCTATAAGATACATTTAACTAAAAGATGGTAGTAATGGACCTTAGTGGTTTGAACATATCCGACGCATTATTTATGCTGAGATAAGTTAGAAAAATCAGTAATAAATTTTTTTTTTCCTCTTTGTAACTCGATCCGGGGACATACTGTATACAGGATGTTGCAGGTTTTTGTAACTGGACTTTAACAGTCGATAGATCTTTTATAATTAGCACAAAAATTTCATATAAATAGGTCGACAAACGATTTGTTTTGATTTTTATTTTATATTACGCGTGTATTTCAACCGATTCTATTCAAATTTGGTATACGGAGATTTTTTGGCATGAGAAAGACGATTATGGAGTCCGTTTTACTATAGCCGGTAGAGGGCGCTCTGTAACGTATTCTTTACGGATTAAAATAAGAATAACTTTTCTGACAGTATACTTTTTGACTTTTTGAATGAAAATTCTTATTCTGGGTACTTTTTTAAGCAAAAACGTTACCCTTTTATCAAAATGCGCTAAAGTTGATTGTTTTCAAAATAATCCGTTTTTTCTTATTCGATATAGACCAATTTTTTTAAAGGTTTGTTAAAGATAGGTATAATAATGTTTGCCATTGTAACAAAGTAGGTAAGTTTACTAATGTTTTAGTTTATTGCATCAAGTGTCAAATCACCAGTAGTTGTTGATCAGTGTTAAATTAATTTTTCTTATTCGTTAACGTGTTAAATTCAATTTTCTTGTTTATTAAAGTGCTAAATTCATCACTCTTTTTCCTAATCGTGTAAATTGTTTTTTGTTTTTTTAATTTTTTGTTTGCTTCATAAAACTTTATAAAATGACGTTTATTTTTCCTAACCAAGGGTTAGCGGTTATTTACATTTTGTTTATGGGTTTGCAAACGGAAATTCAGTAGAAGTAGCCCTAGAGTATAGGAGAAGATATCCAAATAGAAGAAATCTGCATCCTTCTGTGTTTGTGCAAGTGCATAGATAAATAGTTGCAAAGAAACTTTAGAAGAAGAATTTTGCGTGAGTTCGACAGAGACCCCACTACGAGCGTTAGAAGAGTTTCGAATGCCTTATGAATTTCTAGGGCGCGTGTTTGTCGCCTTTTAAAACATGCTCATAGACATGCTTATCATTTACAACCCTTGCAAGGATTGCAACCAGGCGATGAAGAAATGCGTGTAACGTTTTGTCGGTGGATTGTTAAAGCATCAGCCAACAATCGACATTTTTAAAAAAATGTAATGTGGAACGATGAATTATGTTTCACAAGACATGGGATTGTAAACTTCCACAATTTACATCTTTTGGTATCCCTATGCAATTCGGCCACAAAACTTCCAACATAAATTTAGTGTCAAAGTCTGGGTAGGTGTTTATAATAATCATCTTTTCGAGCCATACTTTTTGCTACCACAACTAACCGCTGCGACGTTCTTGTAATTTTTGGTAGCTGAACATGCCAATATGTAGGATGACATTGATTTAGCTTTAATAAGCAAGGCCTTGTTTCAACTTGATGATTGTGCAGCTTATCATGGTAGGGTGGTAAGAAATTGGCTAGACAACCATTTTCCTGCTAGATGGATTGGTCGCATGGCCCCACGATCTGCAGATCTTAATGCTTTAGACTTCTTTGTGTGGAGATATTTGAGAGGAAAATTGTATGAGACACCTGTTCCCAAAAGGGATGAACTTTTAATAGGATTAGGAATGCTTGTAATAACATAAGGACGTTCTTAAATACCTTCTTTGTGTTAATTTTAAAAGATCTATCGACTGTTAAAGTCCTGCTATAAAAACCTGAAACACTCTGTATATAAATTTTACTGTGATGTTATGCCAGTACAACCTCAAGACGTACGGAAGAAACGGAAGAAAAGGAAATTGCGGTATTAGCTACCGTTGTGGTAAATCCTCAAGTTAGCACTCAACGACTTGCAATTGACGCGGGAATATAGAAGACCAGCATTTTAAGAAAATTAAAGCGCAACAAGTATCACCCACACCACATTTCATTGCATCAACAGCTTTATGGAGATGATTTTGAAAATCGATTAATATTTTGTCGATGGGCACAAGAACGAATGCGGTTGGACGTCAATTTCTTTTGTAACGTGCTATTCTCGGGAGTCAAAGGACAAGTCAATAGACATAACATGCCCTATTGGAACGTTGAAAATCCGAGATGGTTGCGTGAAGTAGAACATCAACGACCTTGGTCGGTTAGTGTTTGGTGTGGCATAAGTGGTGATAAATTGATCGGTCCATACTTTATTGATGGTATGCTGAATGGGAAGAACTACCGAAATTTTTTAGATGACGTCTTACCTGATGTAATAATTGCATCAAGTAATTATTTATATTATATATTTGACACACCCTGTATATTATGTATATAGAAGGTCATCTCCCCACTATTTTTTGGTACAAGCGCTCCCAAGGGAATTGTGAGGGAACTAATTAGGTTAAACCACGAAATTTAAATATTTAAACATACCGGCTTATACCATTACTTTATTTTGAAGTGGTCAAGTGCATTTTCCAAATAAATAGGAAAAAATATGAATTTAAAGTTTTTCCAAGATAATATTCATAATTTTTAACGTATATTGCTCTCATTGGCTAAGGTCCATTACTACCATCTTTTAGTTAAATTTATCTTATAGATAAACCCATCTACTAGGCAATCAGAGCGCGTAAACGCTCTGTAAACGATGGTAGTAACGAGCCTAAGTTCGTTACTACCATCTTCTGGTTATGCTATCTAAGGGATTATTACCGTGGTTACCTAAGGTCCATTACTACCATCTTTTAGTTAAATTTATCTTATAGATAAACCCATCTACTAGCCAATCAGAGCGCGTAAAATAGCCGTAACCACGGTAATAATCCCTTAGATAGCTTAACTAAAAGATGGTAGTAATGGACCTTATTTAAATACCTAACTAAAGGATACAAAACACTAAGCCAAAAGAACGTAAGGAAAAAATTTTGCTTATACAACGGGGTTATCACCAATTATTACACTAAACGACAAAACAAAAATGTGACGTTTGCTTTCACACATACATTTTTCTATAGTTACAAGCGCTTTGTTTGTGCAGATAACGCCGATTGCTGCAAATTCAGTCTACAACGTCATCCAGTGGATTGTGAGGGAGCTAAATCTCGGTCTACATTTTTATAGTGTAGTAAGATTGCACACCAGAATAATATTTGTTTTATTTATTTATCGTTTTTTATGGTAACGGGAAAATATGTTGTGTCATATACAGTGTGTCCCTGGATAGGTAAAACGACTCTTATAAAACGTGAAATTTTTTTTTTCGATATTAATTGTCATTTTTTGGGGTTTGGCCCTGCTTCATTAAAGACTAATTTTGAACATATTTTCAAGTTTTAAAAAACAAGTGAGCCTGGACGATAAAAGAAAAACTCTTTTTATGGCAGGTAAAGTACCTTTTCTGTTTTCAGTACGTGAAAGTATTACTAAGAAGTTTTGTTCAGAATGAAAAACTATGGCCATATGCAAATTTTCGGAATGATCGGCCTACTTTGGTAAAAATCTTATTAAATGACACAAGGTGTTTTCGCTTCAGTGTCAACACTCACTTGCTCGACACTCTTATTAACACTTTGGGAAATTTTCATACTCATATTCCAAGAAGTGGATTTTATGCGAATTTTTAAAACTTAATCGGCGAAAACCCCACCACTACTAATAACTCACCCTGTATAGATTAGATATTAAAACCAGCCGCCATGTTCTGCTAAAAATAGACGCCAAATTTGAATACACTTTAAAGTGTTGGCAGAAATTGCCAACACTTTAGATTGCCATTTTCCCTATACCAAGAAATAACTATAATAACTGTAATATGTTTTATGAGCACATAATACACTCCCACATTACGATTTAGTTGCAATTCAGAGTCACCTATATATACAAAACCTGAAATTTATCGTGGGGTACAATGTCGATATCGCATGAATAATGAATTCACCCGTCAACGACACGTTCTCCACCACGTTTGTCAATCTCATCAATTACAATCCCGCAGTTGTTGTCAGAATGGGGGAGAACGAAAAGTTAAAAAAAAGTTTTAATGAAAAAGTTTAGTTTGTAAACGAAATGAGTAAAACTTTCAAAGAATTCTTTTAACACCATCGTTCAATGTTAAAATAAAAGAAGAATGAACTTTTATTACTACATTAAATAAAAATCTAGATTTGATAGCTTTCTTTACATTAATAGTTGAGCTAAGCTAAAAACATAAAAAAATGACCATGTATAACGTTTTTAAGATATTGTACGGGGAATAAGGAAGGTAAAAGAAACCTTCATGAAGAACAAGGTTATGTCGTCTATTCATATACGGGTGGGCTTAATAAAAGATGTAATTTACCTCAATCGAACTTACCACCATTATTTTGGGCAGAAGCAATCAACGCAACAAATTACATAATAAATCGATGTCCTTCAAATGGAATTAATGGAGAAATTCCTTATGAAAAGTGGACTAATTCAAAACTAAATTTAAAACACTTACAAATTTTCGTAAGTCCTGTATATGTTCTAAACAAAGCTCCAAACAAAAACAAATTTGAACCTAGATCCGTACGAGGAATATTTGTCGGATATTCCGACACAGTGAAAGCATATAGAATTTATATTCCAAATAAAAGAAACATAATATTTAGTAGAGACGTAAAATATTTAAAAAAAGAAAATGTAAATATTGAAGATTTTTTGTTAGAACAAGAAAAGAAACAAACACAAGAAATATTGGTAGAATTCAATATCATTAGTGAAAATATAAATCAAGAAAAAATAGAAAATACACTGTCAAATCCAGAATTAAACCCACAAGATCGAATACACTTAAATCAAAATGAAAAGTGTCAAAAAGAAACTACAGAAAAAGAAATTGAATTGAAAAGAGGAAGAGGCAGACCTAAATTAGAAAAAACTGGTAAAAAAGGTAGACCTAGAAAAATTTACAAATTGAAGATAGAAAATGAACCAGATGAAATAATAAATATTAAAAATCAAGATAAGATAAATGTGTTAAAAACAACGACTACTACGTACGACGATACAAATTTGCTTTAAAAGAAGATGAAGAAGAATGGAAAAAAGCAATAAGAAATGAAATAATAGCTCTGATCAAGAACAAGACGTGGGAATTGGTTAAAAAACCAAAAGGTAAAAACATAATCGGATGCAAATTAATACTAAAGAAAAAATTAAATCAAGACGGTTCTTTAGAAAAATGTAAAGCTAGAATAGTAGCAAAATGCTTCACGCAGCAGGAAGGAATTGATTTTCATGAAACCTCTTCACCAGTAACAAGGTTAAGCTCTATAAGAAAATTAAGTGCTATACCTGTAGAACATAATATATATTATATAGTGAAGAAATTTATATGAAAACACCAGATTTATTTAAAGAAACCTTAGAAGAAATAATAGAAATTAAAGAAGTCAATGAAGAAATTTTAAGAGACAGTAAGAAAATGTTAAAAGAAATGGAAAATGGAAATAAAGTATGTAAATTAAAAAAGGCATTATATGATTTAAAACAAGCCGGACTACAATCGTATAAAAAATTAGATAACAAATTAAAAGAAATTGGAATAAAACCAATCAACGCTGATCAGTGTATTTATACATCAAATGAAGAGGAACCACTTCTCGTCACAATCTACGTGGACGATATAATAATAGCCTGCAAAAACTTTTATCTCAATGTTTTGAAATGAAAGACTTGGGAAAAATACACTACTGTATTGGTTTAGAATTCTCAATGAGCCAAATCGAGGGGAAGACAACGATCAAAATTTCACAAAAGAAGTATATAAGATATTCTACAGCGATTTGGTATAGAAAACTCAAAACCAGTCAGTACACCAATGGACCCAAATGCAAAATTACAAAAACCTGAAGTAAAAAACGAAGAAATAATGAAAAAGTATCCATATCAAAGTCTGATCGGAAGTTTAATGTATGGTACAAGACCAGATATTACATTTAGCGTTAACTTCTTAAGTCAATTTAACACAAATTACAACGAGAGTCATTGGTTTGTCGCAAAAAGAGTGTTAAGGTATTTAAAAGGAACAACAAATTTGGAAGTAACTTATAGAACTTCAGGGAAAGAAATTGGAATGTTATACAGATGCAGATTGGGGATCATCTATAGATGATCGGCGCTCCTATACTGGTTATCTGTTTAAAATGGCAAACGCAGCAATCTCGTGAGAAACTAAAAAACAAAGGACCGTTGCTTTATCAAGCACAGAAGCCGAATACATGAGCCTTACTGAAGCAGCTAAAGAAGCACTGTATGAGAAAAAATTCTTATCGGAATTAAAATTCAATTCAAAAAGACCAATCGTCCTTTACAATGATAATCAAAGTTGTTAAAAGTTGGCAAAAAACAACGTTTAACATAATAGGACTAAACACATAGATACAAAATATCATTTCATAAGAAAAGTTTTGGAAGACAACGTTATCAATTTAAAATATTGTCAAACAGAAGAAATGATTGCCGACGTGCTAACAAAGCCGTTACCAAAACCAAAATTAGAAAAGTTTATAACTATGATTGGCGTTGAGGGGGAGTGTTGAAATGTTTTATTTCATCATAAAGCAATCCCAATCAAAAGTGCATTAATGTTTTATGAGTAGTTATGCAGGGTCCTGCAACAGTGCGTCAAGCATCCTATACCAATTAAGTCAGGAATTTCTTTCAAACGCAGACTTGTACTATATATATGAATGTATTTCTGGAAAATATTTTCGCATATACGGGCTGGTCCAAAAAAGTGTGACGACACAAAATGTATTTTTTTTTTAAATGGAACACCCTGTATATTTTTGCATATTTGGATTTGTCTATTTTCAAGGTTTATGAATAACTTTACTTTTTGCAATTTGATTCGGCCGTTCTCGAGATATTCGAATTTTTCTAGAAAAATTTGCTCCAGCAGACATTTGTTCAAAAAATCAGAGAACACTCGATTTTTGGAATATCAATTTAGGATTCAGAACATGCTTAAGCAACATGATGGAGTATGTTTTGGTGCCGAGAACGGCTGTCTAGAACGTTTGGTCACTTTCCTATGGCACATTAACTGTCCTATGCCTAACATTAATAGTTTGAGAAATAATTAGGGTTTTTTGAAAAATGCTCATATCATATGGATATTAACCTAGTGTGCCATGGAAAACAAATGNTTTTTTGTTAGAACAAGAAAAGAAACAAACACAAGAAATATTGGTAGAATTCAATATCATTAGTGAAAATATAAATCAAGAAAAAATAGAAAATACACCGTCAAATTCAGAATTAAACCCACAAGATCGAATACACTTAAATCAAAATGAAAAGTGTGAAAAAGAAACTACAGAAAAAGAAGTTGAATTGAAAAGAGGAAGAGGCAGACCTAAATTAGAAAAAAACCGGTAAAAAAGGTAGACCTAGAAAAATTTACAAATTGAAGATAGAAAATGAACCAGATGAAATAATAAATATTAAAAACCAAGATAAGATAAATGTGTTAAAAATAACGACTACTACGTACGACGATACAAATTTGGAAGCAAATATTGGAGAAATTTCTTCAAAGGAAGCTTTAAAAGAAGATGAAGAAGAATGGCAATAAGCAATAAAGCAATAAGAAATGAAATAACAGCTCTGATCAAGAACAAGACGTGGGAATTGGTTGAAATACCAAAAGGTAAAAACATAATCGAATGCAAATTAATACTAAAGAAAAAATTAAATCAAGACGGTTCTTTAGAAAAATGCAAAGCTAGAAGAGTAGCAAAAGGCTTCACGCAGCAGGAAGGAATTGATTTTCATGAAACCTATTCACCAGTAACAAGATTAAGCTCTATAAGAAAATTAATTGCTTTAGCAGTAGAACATAATATGCACAACATACATCAAATGGATGTTATCACAGCATATTTAAACGGTGAAATTAGTGAAGAAATTTATATGAAAACACCAGATTTATTTAAAGAAACCTTAGAAGAAATAATAGAAATTAAAGAAGTCAATGAAGAAATTTTAAGAGACAGTAAGAAAATGTTAAAAGAAATGGAAAATGGAAATAAAGTATGTTAACTAAAAAAGGCATTATATGGTTTAAAACAAGCCGGACTACAATGGTATAAAAAATTAGATAACAAATTAAAAGAAATTGGAATAAAACCAATCAACGCTGATCAATGTATTTATACATCAAATGAAGAGGAACCACTTCTCGTCACAATCTACGTGGACGATATAATAATATGTAGTTCAACCATTTTTATAAACTGTAACGTGCTCGTCTTTAATTTTAAAAAGTTTAACTAATTTTATGGTACTTTTCGGAATTAAGAAATGTTCTACAGCATAATCTGTCTATCCGATAATTGTTTTTTGATAAGATGGATTAGTTTAAGTTTGGATTAATATACTAATATTGTAAAACAAATATTTCTCAATGTAATCTCTGACGATGCCTAAAGGCGAAACTAGTCAGACGAAAAATAAAACATGGATTTAATCAATTTTAACTGATATAATATTAGCCTGCAAAAACATTTCAAAAGGAAATTATCTCAACGTTTTGAAATGAAAGACTTGGGAAAAATACACTACTGTATTGGTTTAGAATTCTCACATAGCCAAATCGAGGGGGAGACAACGATCAAAATTTTACAAAAGAAGTATATAAAAGATATTCTACAGCGATTTTTATGGAAAACTCAAAACCAGTCAGTACACCAATGGACCCAAATGCAAAATTACAAAAACCTGAAGTAAAAAACGAAGAAACAATGAAAAAGTATCCATATCAAAGTCTGATCGGAAGTTTAATGTATAATGTAAGATATTACATTTAGCGTTAACGTCTTAAGTCAATTTAACACAAATTACAACGAGAGTCATTGGATTGCCGCAAAAAGTGTGTTAAGGTATTTAAAAGGAACAACAAATTTGGAACTAACTTATAGAACTTCAGGGAAAGAAATGGAATGTTATACAGATGCAGATACTGGTTATCTGTTTAAAATGGCAAACGCAGCAACCTCGTGGGAAACTAAAAAATAAAGGACCGTTGCTTTATCAAGCACAGAAGCCGAATACATGAGCCTTACTGAAGCAGCTAAAGAAGCACTGTATGCAGTGATGTAAAATTACGGTAAGTTATAATTTGTGTAAATTACTGTTGTAAATTATGGTTAAACAGAAAAATCTTTATAAATTTCCAATCAAAATGCCATATCAGTAGAGTAATTAAAGTTGTCAGTACTGTTATTATGTTGATTCGTGTCAAATATGCGTGTCAAATATTACTGAGATTATTTGTATCATTTTTAAAGTTAACAGTGTTCTTGGTATAGTTGATATGTACCATTTCCAAAAAAAGCCTGTTATGATAATTGGGTTCCGAATCAAGAATCTTGACATTATCAAAATCAAAAGAATGTTTGCAATCAATGACGTGTTGGGATAGAGCACAACCGGTGTTAGATAATCTACAATCACTTTTATGTTTCGGGACTCTGCTTTTTAACCATTGTGATGTTTGTCCAACGTATTTTCCATCACAATCATTGCATGAAACACAGTATATAACATTAGACTTAAGTTCCTAATTTAGAAAAATGGTTCCCCAGTTTGTTCTCATAACATTCTACGATTTAGACATTCTCAATACATGAAAGGGCCTGTTTTAATCCGTTACTCAGGTTTTCGATGTAAGGTAGTTTTTTATAAACAACCGAATCAGTAGTAAGTTGTGAGGGATTTGTTAAACTTACTTCAAGTTGAGTGTTCGTAGTAAACGTAGAAAACAAAATTTTGTTAATTAACTTAACCGGATAATCATTGTTAATAAAATTGTTTTTAAGAAACTGTAAATTGTTTTGTAAAAATTGGTGGTTGCAAATACTGGTAACTCTGTGTTTCATACAACGAATGGTAGAGATTTTGTGTTTTATGTGATGATTCGAAAAATAGTTTAAATACCGTCCTGAGTATGTTGGCTTTACATACCAGTTAAACTGAATGTTATTATCAGAATCGCGAATAACTTTATTGTCAAGGAAAGGTAAACTGTTGTTAACTTCCCTTTCGATTGTAAATTGAATACTCTGATGAAAATTACTGAAACACGTCAAAATGACATCCACATCCTCCCCATGAACTCCCAGAATTAAATCATCTTTGTTATTGAATACGGAAAACAGAATTATTTTTAGTCAATATCTCGTCCAGCGCGTAGTTCATCACTATCAAAGCTAAAATTGGTGACAATTTTGATCCCATAGGGGTACCTTCAATTTGTTTGTAGGTCACATTATCAAAAGTAAACTTAGATTTCTCAGAAAGTGTTTTTAAACCCAATACAAATATATCTTTATCCCAACAACAAACTTCAGTTATTAAGTCCCATCTTTCCTCAACAATCCTATTTACCAAATCCAAAGGTATAACAGTAAACAAACTCACAACATCAAGTGAGATCAGGATATGGTCCCGTTGGAGGCTGTAACCCCTAAACTCTTCCACAAATTGAAAAGTATTCGTAATATTATAAGTAGTTCTACCACAAAATGCTAGACTCAAAATATCAGCCATGTGTCCCGACAAGCCATACGATGTGGTGCCAATTGAAGAAATAATAGGTCTCAATAGAACAACACCCTCTTTATGGATCTTAGGCAAAAAATATGCTTTAGCTGGAATGGAATTATTTGTTCTCAATTTTTTTCATTGTTGTAATGTTAATGTAGTTTTTGTTATATAAAGATTTTATAAAATCATTGATTTTCTTTTGGTCCGAGGACAAGGTGTTACTATTACATTAACATCATTTAGCATATCTTTAGCTTTTTTTAGATAATCATTCTTATCAAGGATAACTGTTGTAGCACCTTTATCCGCTTTGGTGATCAGTAAAGAAGGATTCTCTTTTAGAAAAAGTTTTGTTTTAATTAACATTTTTTGTATCAAAATATGCAACCCATCACACATCGTACCGGAACCCATGAAGTTCGTGATAATATTAGTTATTTTACCCCTTACAATATTTTTGTTATTTTTACTCTCAATTCATATAATATATTTTCCAAAAACATTAATAATCTTTTTAGATTGAAATTGTAGTTGTTAACTGGAAGATGAAATTTAGGACCTAGTGACAGTAGGGTAGCAACCTCCACAGGAACATCCGTCGATGTCAAGTTGACCAACCATTTTTTATTATCATTAAAGAACTTAAATCTTCCTTTGGACTTGGACAATAGGAAGTTAAACTTTTTACAATTAACCTTTTTTACATCATTAAAAATCTTATTACTTATTACTAAAACCACTGAAGATATTGAAAGGTAAAGCTGAATAAGGTAAATCTTGAATAGCTCTGAGGAAGATTGAATAAACAATCGAAATATCAGCACTTTTAGAAAGTTGTTTCATTAATCATCATTTTGACCGTTAACCCCGACAAATTTATCGTTTTTGTTATAATTAATTGTCAATATACAGGATGTCCGGAAATTGCGATCATATACTTAAAGGTGTTATTCTACATAAAAAATCATGAAGAAAAGTTCATATAAAGGTGTGTCCTAAAATGCTTCCTAAGGGAGGTAGAGCACTTTGAAGAAGAAGTTCAATATGTGGTTATTTCTCATTATTTCAAAAACTACTAGGGTTAGAAACACGAAATTTTGCATATCTAGCTATTTTTACGGGGCGAATACGATAATCGAATGAAAAATTAGAAGGTATGTGCAGTTGCGGAAATAAGGGATAGGGGCGCAATTTCAAGATAAATAATACTAAGCAAAATACTGCACACAAACATGTGTATTAATTTAAACAAAAATAAAAAGTTTAACTTAAAACATTAACAAAAAGCGCTTAAATTTTTAACAAATAACACCAAAAAGGTTATAAGTATTGTTCAAAAATTCCACCATCCATGTCGATGCAACATCTCACTCGTTTAATTAATGAACGTCAAACTAAAGTAATTTATTGGGATACACGACCAACACGTCAAGGCTAGATAATTGAAAAGAGGCTTCCTTTTATCTTTACCGAGCTTTCGGAAATTTTATTTTTCCTTCTTCAGGGTAACTACAATATTGAAACAACAAAAGTTATAATAATTCGCAAAAAATGTATCTTAACAACTTGCAAAAATGGATTGCACATGGAACTGTACCAAAGCTAAACATGAGGTCGCAAAAATTGAACACTAGACATCTTTTATTAAAACTATACTTCTCATAATTCACAAAAGGTGACGAATTAAAGATCAAATAACACTAAAAACTTTTTTAAAGGTTAATTATGAAACTATTAAATTAAGTATTATTTACAATATTAAGAACACGTTAAAATTCTACGTTAAAAGTTAAGAAGCAATAAGTCACGCAAGTTTTTAATACCACAAAAAACTGGAAAGAAACGAGGCTGACCAACCGTCGTCCCGGCAAAATACTAAATACACCAATAAACATCCACCAGGTGGCGTTGACAGGGGGAATGAAATTGAAAATTTGAAATTTGAAAAGGAAAACCAATACACCAAAATCAGAGAAAACAACTAGAAAACAAGAGAATCACTCTCCACCAATGTTTGATCCCTTCTACCCCAGTCCTTCATAACAAGGTAACTGTAGATAGAACTAAGGTTCTGGGTATCAGTTCTGAAGTTCAAGGAATTAACCTCTTTATTAATGTAAAACATCTCTAAGAATAATCTTTTAGAATAAATTGATTCTTTATCCACAATCTGAGAATTCTCAAAATTAAAATGGTGACCACTGAGAACATGGCGATGAACCAACGCACTCTTATTTTCATCTCTAGACTGACAATCACGTTTATGTTGTTTGATCCTAACATCAAAATACTGACTGGTAGTACCTATATACGTCTTTTCACAATTATTGCAAGGAATCTTATAAATGACATTAGATTGTAGACTTTTAAGAACTGGATCTTTAGTCCTCGAAAAACAAGTGGATAAAGGTAAAGAGTTACATTTAGCAAACTTAATCGAGTCAAACCTCAGAACTGAAACAAGTTTATCAGTCAACTTAGGGACGAAGGGAATCTTAACATAGTAGTTTGATAAAGGACTCCATTGTTGACTTCGGTCAGTAATGTTAAATATAAAAAATTAATTAAAATTCCGAAGAATGAAATTTATTGGTTCTCAACTACCGGTTTCGGAAAAAATTTCCGTCATCAGGTTGTTGCTACAAAACATGAGCAAAAATTTTTTTAAATTTACAAAACATAAAC
This sequence comes from Onthophagus taurus, assembly GCF_000648695.1. Lineage (NCBI taxonomy): Eukaryota > Metazoa > Arthropoda > Insecta > Coleoptera > Scarabaeidae > Onthophagus > Onthophagus taurus. The sequence goes on from NW_019280986.1 coordinate 63,098, forward strand.
ATGAGAAAATTATTTACCGTCAATTAATAGTAGCTGCGTGGTATAATAATTTCGCATGTTAAGATGTTCCACTTTCGAATTTCTCTCAGCATTGTTAAAATTTACAAGAAAATTGTTACAATAAACTTACACGTTAAAAATTTATGTTAAAAATTAAAAAATCGAACAAGATCCCAAAATATCTTATTTCTACAACTGTCGAAAAGGAACTGGTATGTGCAACTTTTGGATTATTCTAAGATGGAAGATTTTCGGAAACAGGTTGAATTTACACTTATAAAAGGCATAAACAAACGGTAAGAATTTATGAAATGAGAATTTATGTATAGTTCATTTTTTTCCTATAATACCTGTCAAATTGTTGTAAAGTTGGCAAAACTAACAGGGAGTTTTGTTATATGATGTTTTAAAATAAATATGTCACACTGACGTTTAAGCTTTCGTTATTCAAAAAGAAAACGTGCATAAAAAAATGTTGTGGGGTGTTTATTTGGCATTTATTTACCTACAAAAGGTGTTTTGTTCTATTTAATTAGTATGTAGCACGTTTTTACAATAAATATGTACTTGGTTAAAATCGTATTTATCTAAAAATTTATTAGTATTTTAACCTCAATTATTTAGTTACTGAAAATGTTACTAAAAATCAGGGAAACAACATAAATTTTATAAGGGTCCTAGATAATACCAACAGAAACTAAAAAATTTACATTGACAAGTATTAAAGAAAGAAAACGAACTATAGAATATATGAAATATATGAACGCAATTTCCGGACACCTGTGTATAATATAAAACAAGTGAATGTTGTTATAATTAATTGTCAATATATAAAGATAATAAAAAGGTTTGTTAAACTGTTAAAACATATCACGAATTCTTTTAACACCATCGTTCAATGTTAAAATAAAAGAAGAATGAACTTTTATTACTACATTAAATAAAAATCTGGGTTTGATAGCTTTCTTTACATTAATAGTTGAGCTAAGCTAAAAACATAAAAAATTGACCATGTATAAAGTTTTTAAGATATTGTACGGGGAATAAGGAAGGTAAAAGAAACCTTTATGAAGAACAAGGTTATGTCGTCTATCCATATACGGGTGGGCTTGCACGGCTTGCACTCGGTCGCAGCAACTCCAAAAAAGAGGACGAAACGGGTTGAAACAAGAAAAAGAGGCACGGCTTCGACTCTCTCAAGGAGCCTGCGTTTGTCACAAAGCCACAGGTTGGCCACAGCGTAGATATTTCCCCATTTCATGCTCAGTTAAATTTTTTTATTGTTACAATGGATTTCAGTTTGAAAACGGGGAGGTCACAGGTGGTTTTAGCAAAAGAGAAAATTGTCAGGATGATTTATTATGAGGATATTTATGAAAATACCCTAAACAAAAATAATATACTGAAAAAAAAATTATAAATGTTTCAATAAATTAAAACGAGTTAATAAACAAATTATACTTAGTACTCAATATAAGTAACATTAAAGATAACGAAACAAATCAAATAAAACATCCAACCAGTTTAATGCCATGAGACAAACGTCTTTGTTCTTTTAAAAGGAGGTTACCATCCCACGCACTATTTGAAACTGTACAGAGTACAGACAATTGCAAATAAACGAAGTAAATTATGTTAAACATCGTGTGGGGTACAATACTTCTTACAAAGTAAAAAGAAATTTGTTTACTTACGAGATTGTGGAGTTGGTAAATCACTTGCGACGTCCGACATTGTTCAAAAAAAAAAGCTGTAAATAAGGAATTAAACTGATTTAGAGTTTTTTGCGTACTAATATACTAACCTGTTGATGACAAAGACAATGTGTCACTTTATAACTCCTATATTTATATTTTTTATCAGATTAGATCTTAATATCGACAATAACAACGCTATCACTACTGCTGTAATTTCACAACAAAATTTAAAACTAAAGTTGGGTTATTTCCGCAGCACTTGAAAGGTTTCAACAGGACAATACAAGAAACTTGCACTGGTTTGGTTCTTTTATATAAAGAAACCGGCCTCAAGACGGTTATTTACACGTGGGGGGACACGTATCGACGCTGATTGGTGGGAACGATTTGAATGCAGCGTTATGATTGGTTTCGCGTTTGGTTCATTTTTAAATTAATGGTTTTGAATGTTTTTTTTTTGTTGTTTCCGGCTAAGAACGTCATCGCGCAAAGGCACTTAAAGGGTCCTTTTTAATCGTTTTAATACGAATTCGGATTATTCATTTGAAACTGGGTTTAAATCAGAAGTCTTTGTTTCCAAAACCGTTGACGAACATCTGGGATGTGTCACACGTGTATTTACATATTTGATCTAAATATAAATTTGCTGGTGGTATCCGGAGGAGGATTTCTTCGGGATATTATACAATGTTAATGAAGTTGCGTTATTTGAAAGTTTGGAAATTTTCCTAAATCATATGTTACAAAAAAGAAGAGTAAAAAAAGTAATTTATTACTTGTCTTTCCTTTTGCGGTATAATATTTATCTGAAGTCATTTTGACCTTGTGATTCACCCTATTTTGTCGGTTATAGACATCATACAAGGCAAACAGGACCGCAACATATTTTTTTTCTTTTACACTTTACCATCATTTTTTTAAAGCATCTTCGTTTCGGGAAGTTTATAAAATGTGTTGTTATAAATTAATTAAAAATTAAATAATTTTCAATTATGATTATTTTACTCAAAATTTAAATTTTTAATTCAAAACTTTAATACGACCCTGAACATATTTAGTTAACTCAAGTATGTTGGAACAAAATAACATTTCTTTTAAACGCCTACGATTTTTAACGGACTTTTTATGTAATTTAACCGAATTGATCAACGGTCAAATTGCAAAAGCATCCATACAAGTTATTGTATCTCTTGGTCTTGTTTATAGATCAAAATAAAGATCCAGATCTGAGTGCGGGAAGTTAGCCCCCCATTTTTTGATTTTTAAATTTTTTATTGTTGTTCTAGATCAGCGTTTCTCAACCTTTTTAGACCTGCCTAGAATTTGTCCAAAAATTGCGCGGACGGTCAACTATTTTGAACAAAAAATTTCAATAGGTATTAATGAACTACTATTATAATATTTTTATTATCATTTATTTACAACAGTACGTCAATATAAAAATAAGTATTTATTATAATTTATAAATAAATAAATCTTTAACAAAAAACAGAAAATTAAAAAAAAATCACATAATCATTGCATATAAACAAAATAAAAAATCAATCCTAAGTTTAGCAAAAAATTAAATATCTAATTTTTGTTTATTTTGCATTAATGTGACGATTGCTGCTGCTCCTCTAATTAATATTAACTTTTCAATTGTGGGCTCTAAATTAGTCAGGCTAAGTCGGAGTGGTGAAACAACCGAAAGCCGATTTCTAAACTTATTTTTTATAACAATCATAGCTGAAAATCCCGTTTCACATAAATACATTGTTGCGAAAGGGAGTAACATTTTCATCGCTTTTTCGCATGGAGATGGATATTCATTTCTCGTATTGACCCAAAATTTATCTAAAGACATGCTTAGGCCCACTTTTACCACCTCCTGATAAATTTATCCGATAGATAAATCCAATTCTTAGCCAATGAGAGCGCTTAAAACNGAGTGTATAACAGCCTTAGATGTCATAATGGTGTCATTCCCAAGTATTATGGGTTGCCGAAGATTCACAAGGTGAACTGTCCCTTGAGACCTATTTTAAACACCGTCGCCTGTTTCAGGCGAAAACAGACTCCCATCCTCATCCCCAAACGTACTTTTCCAAACGGTGAAGAGGAGGACAAGAAACATCAGTCCATCCCCGCCGGAGGAAGTATCAGCTCAGCCTGCCGAAGGGAAGAAGGTGATTGTCCTGCAGGATATTACCATCGTGCCTGCCCACCAACATCTCCACCTCCGGCGATAGCGACGCCAATCCAGCCATCGGGGGATTTTCCGGCGGCTACGGCTGCTGAGGAACTGGAGGAACTCCGCCTCCGGTCCCGATGGGATAACCGTAAACCAGGTGAAGAGATGTCCGCATAACAAACTCGCAATCCTCTTCACCTTATTATTATATCGCCGCCTAACACCTACGGTCTGGTACGAGTC
>NW_019280986.1:72210-76615 GCF_000648695.1 Onthophagus taurus
AAATCATTATCCACGATGGGGGAATCACTATAACGGTGAAAACTTTGGAAATAATTCACCAAATAACAATAAAACGAATCAGGTAAACTTAATTACTCGAGAAAATTTGTTCTCCTTCGTGCGTTAACATCAAAGAGGGCTGAAGAAGTGGGTTATCATTTGAATGACATACTCCTAACTATAGGGGCGCTGTGCATTCTTCAATCTAATAATGGCAGAGCATTTGTCAATAATGTTATAAGTGAACTCGCAAATCTTCAGAACTGAAAATTCTGTATGGAAAACCAAGGCACAGCCAGACTTTCTTCAAAAAGAGCTAATATATTTGGTACACGTAATAACGGACGAAGGTGTTAAACTTGACCCCGAAAAGATTTCCGCCATCCAACGATATCCGATACCAAAAACTAAGAAGGAAATTAAATCGTTTTTGGGATTACTAGGATACTATAGGAAATTTATCAAAGATTTCGCAAAAGTCACTAAGCCTTTTACTAAATGCTTAAAGAATAATGCAAAAGTCGAAATAACACCAGAATATGAAGATACCTTCCGAAGATGCCAAGAACTCCTTACAAACGACCCGATTTTATGTTATCCGGACTTTGAAAAAGAGTTCATCGTTTCTGTTGTAACGATGAACTCTTTTTCAGACGTAGCCTTGGGGGCCGTACTGTTTGCTACGCCTCGCGGACACTATCAACGACGGAAGAAAAGTACTCTGCGATAGAAAAGGAACCTCTAGCAATTGTGTATACGGTAAAACAATTCAGACCATACCGTTATGGCAGAAGATTCTTAATTTATACCGATCACAAGCGTTTAGTATGGTTATGGTCGCTAAAGGAACCCAACTCACGACTGATGAGGTGGAACATTAAACTGGAAGAGTTCGACTTCACTGTCAAATACAAAAGGGTAAATTAAATTAGAATGCAGATGCCCTATCTCGCATCAAACTGGACCAACTGAACATGATGCCGAAAAAATTGACTGACTCGATGATAATGCAATTAGACGATAGTAGAGTATCAATGCCGGTTCTGGACCGGAAGTGAATCCTGAATCCCGATGATCCTGCGCATGCGCGCAGGAAGTAACGTCATAGCGCGGGAAATTTGAAATTCCGCGGGAAATTTGAAATTTGCTTAAGGATCATCCTTAAGGATCGAAGGATCGGTCGACGGTGGCNCTTCAAGTCCACCTGCACCTCCAGAAGATGAGCATTCAAAACTATCGTTAGAGGAATATCGTCGATATTATCGAGATATGAATGAAAAAAGTCCTGACATAGTTGATCAGTATCTAGATGCATTACAACCGCTTGTCAGGGAATACATTGATGGGTTTTTAAAAGATACATCTAATCAATACGATACTACCTATGGCCTAACCTACGATCCTGGAGCGAGTCAATTTAAAATAGGTAGCAGTGTAATTGAGTTTGATGTCAACAACGACATGGTAATTCAACAACGGAAATTTAAGGGAACCCCCGGTCTATATGAACTCGTTTTGAAAACAGCACCTCAAGGAGATCTTGAAAGCGATAGGGTTGAGTACCTAAGTAATTAAATTACTCCGTTCCTGATGGTCATCTGTTGAAAATATTACCCATGTAGGATTGCCCCGAACATCGCCCAACTGCTGGAATTGTTTTGTGTTAAGGTGCGCGTAAATTAATACCGATTAATTGGTTTTAACGTGAAACACGTGGTCGGGAAACCGTTTGTGAATATAAGTGCCGTAAACAGTGGCCGGTTTTGTTAAAAATATTTTTGTGATTTTCCGTATAAGTAAGGGTATCTTTTGATTTGTGTTATAAATTTTNACGCCCCCGAGCGGATCATGCGCGTTCGAGGTTCGAAAATGCGTTCTTGCATGAACACCTACAATTATTCCCGACATTTGTCGCGCGAACACGTATACTGGGATGATGTAAACGAACTCGTGGAGCGTTTACGTTTACTGATAGCGTCGAAAAGTGCCGGTCACACTAGCCACACCAATGAAATTGTGAGCATCATTGAAGAATTGAGAGAAATTGGAATTATTCAGTAATAAGTATAATAAATACATTGAATTTGTTAATTTCAATTTAGTATAACAATGAACACTGACAAATTTGGACGTCACCTTAGTCGTGGTAAAGTCGATTTTGCCGTACAACGTATTTATCAATAGCAACAAGTCTGATTTACATTGACTGCGAACGGTGATCTAGACGTTGGTAATAAACGAATCATAAACGTTGCCACACCACTCGGTGAAGAAGATATTGTCAATAAGATTTATCTTGATAAAACGATTGAAAAATTAATTAGTAATATTACCGCATATAAAAACGAGTTCGAAAACAAGCTTATTGAGTTAAAAAAAGAAATTGATGACAAAAACATAACAATACAAAAATTGTATAACAAACATGATGATAGGTTATCATACGAAATCATTGGAGTAAATACAATTAAAAAAGATGGCTAAAGCTGACGTTGTAATTGAGTTGCATCGATCTGCCAGAAGAAATTTTCCCAGAAGACATGTTATCGTTAAAGGTATCGACGATCTATGGCAGTCTAATATTGGTGAATTTACCCATTACAATAAACAAAATCGAGGTTACAAATACATTCTCTTTACAATTGACTGCTTTTCCAAGTATCTCTGGACGCAACCGTTAAAATCTAAAAGTGCGATTGAAGTGAAGAAGGCGATGGAAAATGCTTTTCGCCAAGGAAGATATCCAAAAAATTTACAAACAGACCAGGGAAAGGAATTCTATAATCAACAATTTCAAAATACAATGCGAATGTACGGTATTAACCATTATTCAACTTATAGCACCAAGAAAGCCTCAATCGCCGAAAGAGTAATTCGAACCATTAAAAACAAGTTATACAAAGAGTTTAGTTTACGCGGTAGTTTCAAATGGATCGATAAAATAGAACCAATAACGAGCAAATATAATTCAACTATACATAGAACTATCCGAATGAAACCCTGCGATGTGACCGCAAAGCAGGAAAAACATCTACTATCTTCCGTTTACTATACCAATAATAATAGTAATACGAACAAAAAATCGAAATTTCAATTAGGTGATGTAGTTCGTATAAGTAAATATAAAACAATATTTGAAAAAGGATATACTCCAAACTGGTCTACGGAATTGTTCAAGATATCCAAAATAAATAACACATCTCCGCAGACGTATTTACTGGAGGACATAACAGGAAAGGTTTTACTTGGATGTTTCTATGAAGAAGAACTACAAAAGGCGAAACACGAAGATATTTATTTAATTGAGAAAATATTACGTCGTAAAGGAAACAAAGTGTACGTGCAGTGGTTAGGTTTAGATAAATCTCATAACAGTTGGATTCCTAAAGCTAATGTATTATGAAAAATAATAAAAAATCGACTTAATAAGAGTTTTTTCTTTATTTTATACTTTTTCACGACGTGTACTAAGCTTTAAATTTTATAAATCGTATCAACGATAACGGGAGCGAGGTCATCACGCGCTCCCGACTTTTATGACTGCTTTTATTTCTTTTCTTCAAACTTAAAACCATCACCGTTACCGTTGCGACAAGAAGGACACCGATTAATTGGAGGTGGACATCCATCTACATGGGTATTTTGCGTTGGAAGATTAAAATGTTTCCAACACGGTCTAAAACTTTTCAGTTCCATCTTCTGTTGTGGTGTTAATAAATCCCATTTATTTTCTAGCGATTCGCTTTGAACTTTGGTTTGAAATATGTAGATTGGAATGTATTGAAAAAGATTCGGATCGATATCCTGTAAATTTCCACCATTTACTTCTAATATTTTAATAATATCCCCAATTTTATTTATAACAATTTCCATACTCTTCACTTTAGTTCAAAATCGTAAAATACACTACTGAAAGCAATCTGTACCGCTTCCAACATATAGAAAGCATATAGTGAATTAAATTGTAATGATACTAGTGCTTTTATATTTTCATACAAATTCCCTTTCAGTTTTAAACATTCCCCCAACACGTAATTATAAAACACACCCCCTCCCTAATTTTAAAATCTAAATCCCCCATTCCTATTTAATATTAGATATAGGGTACATGTTAATTAGTATAAAACATCAAGAAAGAAATTAAACTTATTGATGAAAGTGTATTTTCTGTAGGTGAATTTAACATTAAAGTTGGTATTAGTGCTGTTCGAGGCTTTATACCTTGTGTAGAGTTAATTTTTAAATCGCGTTATGATGAGTTAAACAAAATTTGCCTTCACCACGAAGATTGGGATCATTAAATTTATATTGCCACGAAAAGTTTTAACACCGATATAAAACAATATTTTATCGAGCATTATTGTAAGACAATCGCTGGTATGTAATTAGATAATGCTTTATCAAC
>NW_019280987.1:0-24000 GCF_000648695.1 Onthophagus taurus
TTTAATAAAAACAATAATTGTTGAGATAATTAATTTTGATAGCATACTATTCAGAGGGAAATTAAAATTTCAAGTTAGCAAAAAATTGTATTAACAAACACTGTTCCTGAAGTAATTCTAAACAAATTTTGTTAACAAAATTTTTTGATTTGATCAATAATTATGAACATAATCTCAAAAAAAATTTTATATATATATTTTTATATATTTTTTTATTGAGAAAATCGTTTTAGAATTTAATTTAGAACAACTATTGTATGAAATTTTCTGCCGAGAACGAGTGGAGGGGCGAAATCGTATCGTTTTGTTACAAAAGTTCCGTGCCCTAGTAATAAAATATGTCAAAAGCGACATTTTTGCCTTGAAACTATGTCAGATAATAGTAGATGAGAGTAACCAAAAATATTAGATACATTATACAGCGTGTTTATAAAGCTTAGTTATTTTTGATGTTTTTCAAATGGCTTTTTCTTAAGTTTTAGTTTTTTTAAAGAAAATGAAAAACATTCTGTCTTTTATTGAGAACAATAAATCCTGTTTTTAATTAGTAAAGGAAATGCAGCAACAAACTATAAACAATTACTAATCGTTGCTCAACAAGTAGGTATTCAATTAATTAGTATTTAGAAGTTGTTCAAAATGCCACCCATTTATCTCTTAAGGTATCTCTTAACATGTGAAAATTATTTTACTTTATAAAATATTAATCAAATAATAAAAGGAAAAAACTGATAAAAATAGAATATAATATTAAGTACAATAATGACATATTTTATGACACATTTTTCTTTAAATTCTAAATATCAAGAAAATTACTAAAGTAAGACATATGACATACACATCACACATTATACAGGGTGTTCCATTTAAAAAACTTAAGAAAAAGCCGTTTGAAAAACATATAAAGTAACTAAGCTTTATAAACACGCTGTATATGTGTATCTTTGGATACTAACTGGCTTTAACTATTATCTAACATAGTTTTAAGGCAAAATTTGGAATTCATTTTGGAAAAATAATTGAATATCTCAGGAACTATGAACGCTATGAGTTAATAACAACCGTATATGTTGTATAAACAAATTTAATTGTATTCATAATATGATAAAATATACAAGGTGTTTCATTAAAAAAAATTAAATAGTCTCTGTTACGCCTAAATGGAACAACCTGTATAAGTGAAAATAAATTTACGTAATAGAACATGGTGAGTCAAACAACTTTTGTATAAAAAATTTTTTCCTTTCTCAATCAGTTTAGTAACTACCGTCCGCCGGGATACTAATAACTCATCCTGTATACAGGGTGGTTCAGTTTTTAAGCAGGAAACTTTACTAGGTTGTAGTACTTGCCAAAATAACATAGGGTCGCAACTCTTTTATTTTCGAGCTATGAGCGATCAAAGTTGAGCCAAAAATTTACATTTTATTTTTTATTTCGGCTATAAGAATTTACTAACTCCTACATCAACAATTCAAAATATAATTTTAATGTATTGCGAAAAGGCATTTGACAAGTTCAGCTAAAGTTTCAGTTTTTTATATAAATATAGGATCGTTTATATAAAAAACTTATGTTATTTAGGTTTATTTTTTTTTCTTATCTTCTAGTAAAGGTTCCCGAATAAAAACTGAATCACTCTGTATATAATAATACCGAAAAAGAATAATTTATATTGATTATTATATATAATTTTAGAAAGTTTTTTAAAATCGTATCGCAATAAATCAGCACAAATATTAAACGGTGTTAAATTAAAATCCGAAAATGAATTAAAATGTTCTACGGATACTTCTCAAGTAAATAGTCTATTTAATTTAGGAAAATATCAAATTTACGATGACGAACATCCGTCTTTATCGCTAATAAAGGTGATGGTACAATTTCGTATTAACAAAAAAAAATTAAATGATTTTTCTTAGATGCCAAATTCATTGTCTGGTAAAGGTTTCGACGAAAACGATAAAAAAGTTGATTATAATTTATCGCATATGAATGAAGGGCAAATAGGAACGATAAAACTCCGACAATCCGGGAAAGTTGAGGTAAATATTGGAAATATGGTTTACTTGATGGAATCGATCGGAGAAAATAGCTTCAAAGAGGTAATTTGAAATTATAATAAAACTTTTCGTTATCATAATAATTTTTAGGAGCTTGTTTATGTTCCTGAAAATTTAAAATTATCTTTTGGTCAAGATGTTTCAACGTTAGGCAATATTAATGATAAGTACATGTTATTACCTTCTTGGAAAAATTTATTCGAACAGAAATCTACACAAAAAATAGTTACAGGGAAAAATGTTATCAAAAAGGAACTGTTATAATTTGTTTGGAGAATCATTGAGTATTTAGTTAAATTGAATATAATGGATTGTGTAGAGAAGAATGTTATCCTATTATAAGCTTCTGTTTATTTATTATTATAAATTTCTACTTGATAATAGTGTAGGATATAAATAAATATTTTTTTAAATAATTTTTTATTATTATTAAAAAATGATTTTTATTGTATTATATACTCTTCTCTTCAAATTGAATCTTTACCTCCATACTTCTCTGGACCCTTTACATCAAAAATTAATTAAGGGGGAATAACTTTTTTGACCTTGACCTTATTTTCAAGGTTATATGAAGGTCACAGCCAATTTTTTAAATGACACCCTATATATTTTATTGTAAAATCTGAATACGTCAAAAACTCCCAGAGTATAAAGTTTAAGGAAGAACAATATGGTTTTAGACAAAACAGATCTTCAGAAAAAGCCAAAGAATTCAATAAATCTTTTCCATGTCTTTGGTGGACCTGAAGAATCTTACCTAACTTCGTCGACGCTTTAAATTATTTTATCCATAATCAGATTGAATAGGAATGGCATTGAATCCCTGCTGTTATAGGTACTTCCTGGGTTAGATTCCCTTTTGTCTTTATGCGTGTTTTATTGTTCGTATTTAGCTGTTCAATCACCTTAATGTAGTTGTAGTTAGTCCCGTGTTCTTGCAGAATCCGCGTAATGTTCTTCAACCAGATTCTATCGAAGGCCTCCTTCAGGTCCACCAAGGACATGGAAAAGGTTTATTGAATGTTTTTGTTTTGTCTAAAATCGTATTGTTCTTCCTAATCTTTATACGATTACCTCAATAAAATTTTTTTTGAGATTATGTTCTTAATTATTGCTCAAATCAAAAATTTTTATTAACAATATTTGTTTAGAATTACTTCAGGAACAGTGTTTGTTAATACAATTTTTTGCTAACTTGAAATTTTAATTTCCCTCTGAATAGTATGCTATCAAAATTAATTATCTCAACGATTATTGTTTTTATTAAAAAATGTTTTAAATAAAATTTGTTTCAATTTCGATTTTGAATCAATTATCTTAATAAAAAATTTTTACATCTCTATTAATTAAGCATCTAAGTATAATTATGTATAAAAACGGAAAAATTATTATTTTGAGGTTATCTCCTTAATTATTGATTAAATCAAAAAAAATTGTTGACAAAGTTTGTTTAGAATTGTTTCAGGAACAATTTTTGTTAACACAATTTTTTTCTAACTTGAAATTTTAATTTCCCACTGAACAGTATGCTACAAAAATTAATATTTTTGAGGTTATATCCTTATTGTTGATTTAATCAAAAAATGTTGTTAACAAAATTTGTTTAGAATTACTTCAGGAACAGTGTTTGTTAATACAATTTTTTGCTAACTTGAAATTTTAATTTCCCTCTGAATAGTATGCTATCAAAATTAATTATCTCAATAATTATTGTTTTTATCAAAAAATGTTTTAAATAAAATTTGTTTCAATTTCGATTTTGAATCAATTATCTTAATAAAAAATTTTTACATCTCTATTAATTAAGCATCTAAGTATAATTATGTATAAAAACGGAAAAATTATTATTTTGAGGTTATCTCCTTAATTATTGATTAAATCAAAAAAAATTGTTGACAAAGTTTGTTTAGAATTGTTTCAGGAACAATTTTTGTTAACACAATTTTTTTCTAACTTGAAATTTTAATTTCCCACTGAACAGTATGCTACAAAAATTAATATTTTTGAGGTTATATCCTTATTGTTGATTTAATCAAAAAATGTTGTTAACAAAATTTGTTTAGAATTACTTCAGGAACAGTGTTTGTTAATACAATTTTTTGCTAACTTGAAATTTTAATTTCCCTCTGAATAGTATGCTATCAAAATTAATTATCTCAATAATTATTGTTTTTATCAAAAAATGTTTTAAATAAAATTTGTTTCAATTTCGATTTTGAATCAATTATCTTAATAAAAAATTTTTACATCTCTATTAATTAAGCATCTAAGTATAATTATGTATAAAAACGGAAAAATTATTATTTTGAGGTTATCTCCTTAATTATTGATTAAATCAAAAAAAATTGTTGACAAAGTTTGTTTAGAATTGTTTCAGGAACAATTTTTGTTAACACAATTTTTTTCTAACTTGAAATTTTAATTTCCCACTGAACAGTATGCTACAAAAATTAATATTTTTGAGGTTATATCCTTATTGTTGATTTAATCAAAAAATGTTGTTAACAAAATTTGTTTAGAATTACTTCAGGAACAGTGTTTGTTAATACAATTTTTTGCTAACTTGAAATTTTAATTTCCCTCTGAATAGTATGCTATCAAAATTAATTATCTCAATAATTATTGTTTTTATCAAAAAATGTTTTAAATAAAATTTGTTTCAATTTCGATTTTGAATCAATTATCTTAATAAAAAATTTTTACATCTCTATTAATTAAGCATCTAAGTATAATTATGTATAAAAACGGAAAAATTATTATTTTGAGGTTATCTCCTTAATTATTGATTAAATCAAAAAAAATTGTTGACAAAGTTTGTTTAGAATTGTTTCAGGAACAATTTTTGTTAACACAATTTTTTTCTAACTTGAAATTTTAATTTCCCACTGAACAGTATGCTACAAAAATTAATATTTTTGAGGTTATATCCTTATTGTTGATTTAATCAAAAAATGTTGTTAACAAAATTTGTTTAGAATTACTTCAGGAACAGTGTTTGTTAATACAATTTTTTGCTAACTTGAAATTTTAATTTCCCTCTGAATAGTATGCTATCAAAATTAATTATCTCAATAATTATTGTTTTTATCAAAAAATGTTTTAAATAAAATTTGTTTCAATTTCGATTTTGAATCAATTATCTTAATAAAAAATTTTTACATCTCTATTAATTAAGCATCTAAGTATAATTATGTATAAAAACGGAAAAATTATTATTTTGAGGTTATCTCCTTAATTATTGATTAAATCAAAAAAAATTGTTGACAAAGTTTGTTTAGAATTGTTTCAGGAACAATTTTTGTTAACACAATTTTTTTCTAACTTGAAATTTTAATTTCCCACTGAACAGTATGCTACAAAAATTAATATTTTTGAGGTTATATCCTTATTGTTGATTTAATCAAAAAATGTTGTTAACAAAATTTGTTTAGAATTACTTCAGGAACAGTGTTTGTTAATACAATTTTTTGCTAACTTGAAATTTTAATTTCCCTCTGAATAGTATGCTATCAAAATTAATTATCTCAATAATTATTGTTTTTATCAAAAAATGTTTTAAATAAAATTTGTTTCAATTTCGATTTTGAATCAATTATCTTAATAAAAAATTTTTACATCTCTATTAATTAAGCATCTAAGTATAATTATGTATAAAAACGGAAAAATTATTATTTTGAGGTTATCTCCTTAATTATTGATTAAATCAAAAAAAATTGTTGACAAAGTTTGTTTAGAATTGTTTCAGGAACAATTTTTGTTAACACAATTTTTTTCTAACTTGAAATTTTAATTTCCCACTGAACAGTATGCTACAAAAATTAATATTTTTGAGGTTATATCCTTATTGTTGATTTAATCAAAAAATGTTGTTAACAAAATTTGTTTAGAATTACTTCAGGAACAGTGTTTGTTAATACAATTTTTTGCTAACTTGAAATTTTAATTTCCCTCTGAATAGTATGCTATCAAAATTAATTATCTCAATAATTATTGTTTTTATCAAAAAATGTTTTAAATAAAATTTGTTTCAATTTCGATTTTGAATCAATTATCTTAATAAAAAATTTTTACATCTCTATTAATTAAGCATCTAAGTATAATTATGTATAAAAACGGAAAAATTATTATTTTGAGGTTATCTCCTTAATTATTGATTAAATCAAAAAAAATTGTTGACAAAGTTTGTTTAGAATTGTTTCAGGAACAATTTTTGTTAACACAATTTTTTTCTAACTTGAAATTTTAATTTCCCACTGAACAGTATGCTACAAAAATTAATATTTTTGAGGTTATATCCTTATTGTTGATTTAATCAAAAAATGTTGTTAACAAAATTTGTTTAGAATTACTTCAGGAACAGTGTTTGTTAATACAATTTTTTGCTAACTTGAAATTTTAATTTCCCTCTGAATAGTATGCTATCAAAATTAATTATCTCAATAATTATTGTTTTTATCAAAAAATGTTTTAAATAAAATTTGTTTCAATTTCGATTTTGAATCAATTATCTTAATAAAAAATTTTTACATCTCTATTAATTAAGCATCTAAGTATAATTATGTATAAAAACGGAAAAATTATTATTTTGAGGTTATCTCCTTAATTATTGATTAAATCAAAAAAAATTGTTGACAAAGTTTGTTTAGAATTGTTTCAGGAACAATTTTTGTTAACACAATTTTTTTCTAACTTGAAATTTTAATTTCCCACTGAACAGTATGCTACAAAAATTAATATTTTTGAGGTTATATCCTTATTGTTGATTTAATCAAAAAATGTTGTTAACAAAATTTGTTTAGAATTACTTCAGGAACAGTGTTTGTTAATACAATTTTTTGCTAACTTGAAATTTTAATTTCCCTCTGAATAGTATGCTATCAAAATTAATTATCTCAATAATTATTGTTTTTATCAAAAAATGTTTTAAATAAAATTTGTTTCAATTTCGATTTTGAATCAATTATCTTAATAAAAAATTTTTACATCTCTATTAATTAAGCATCTAAGTATAATTATGTATAAAAACGGAAAAATTATTATTTTGAGGTTATCTCCTTAATTATTGATTAAATCAAAAAAAATTGTTGACAAAGTTTGTTTAGAATTGTTTCAGGAACAATTTTTGTTAACACAATTTTTTTCTAACTTGAAATTTTAATTTCCCACTGAACAGTATGCTACAAAAATTAATATTTTTGAGGTTATATCCTTATTGTTGATTTAATCAAAAAATGTTGTTAACAAAATTTGTTTAGAATTACTTCAGGAACAGTGTTTGTTAATACAATTTTTTGCTAACTTGAAATTTTAATTTCCCTCTGAATAGTATGCTATCAAAATTAATTATCTCAATAATTATTGTTTTTATCAAAAAATGTTTTAAATAAAATTTGTTTCAATTTCGATTTTGAATCAATTATCTTAATAAAAAATTTTTACATCTCTATTAATTAAGCATCTAAGTATAATTATGTATAAAAACGGAAAAATTATTATTTTGAGGTTATCTCCTTAATTATTGATTAAATCAAAAAAAATTGTTGACAAAGTTTGTTTAGAATTGTTTCAGGAACAATTTTTGTTAACACAATTTTTTTCTAACTTGAAATTTTAATTTCCCACTGAACAGTATGCTACAAAAATTAATATTTTTGAGGTTATATCCTTATTGTTGATTTAATCAAAAAATTTTGTTAACAAAATTTGTTTAGAATTACTTCAGGAACAGTGTTTGTTAATACAATTTTTTGCTAACTTGAAATTTTAATTTCCAATAAACTATTATTATTATTATTGTAATCCCTAAGAATTGTATACATTACCTAGGTAAAGTATTTTAAGTCTTCCCAAGTATTTTATACATTAACTAAACATTGTATAGAGTACCTAAATTATACAGATTAACGATAACATATATAAAGAGTTTAAATAAATGCGCCTAAAGGGTAAGCAACTTATTAAGCAAGAACGAAACATCTCATACTGAAGTTGCTTAGTAGTTCTATAAATGAAGTATTGAGCATTATCACTCCTCTCATTAACTAATTACAAAAATAATTGTTTGTAATTAATCTATTTATTCCTAGATGGCATCACAATAAAAATTAGTCGTAAAAAGATTATTTTCTTATCGTGTACACGTATGAAAGGAAAGCTTAAAAAATGTTATTATGATGTTTATGTTTTTCAAGCGTACGAAAATTACTGAAATAATGATTAATTTCAAAAGGAATCTTCCATTGTAATGAAGTTAGCCGCTCACAAAGCGTTATTAAACGCATTAATCGTTATATTTATGCGAATTGTGCGGGAATGAATTATATAATTAATCAAGTAAAGTATTAAAAACGTTTGTTTGAATTTAAGAAATTTATTTATTTATAATAATAGGAGAATTTTACAAACTGGCAACATAGCGAAGTGATTATATGTTCGCGGCTAAATTCAGTGTGGTACTTGTTGCGGTTATGGGTTATGTGTTTACTTACAAAATGGCATAAATTCGGAGAAAGTGCAAGACGATGAATAATTAAATTGTCGTTGAATCTGATTAATTAATTAATTTTATTTATTATGGCATCATCGTTGTGTAAATCTGCCGTTGTAAGTAGAAAACTAATAAACCACCTAATTCCGGACAGATAAGTCACTTTTGAATGTCAATGGCGATCCTGTCGAGTTCTCCCAGTTAAATTTTAGATTATCAGCCACTAATAAACCCTTAATTATGTCCATTCTAAAATCTTCGGTAATTTTTCTTAACCAAAACTGTACCAAAAAAAAATTTCTTAATTCATTTTACAGCTTAAAGTGTATCTGGAGGTAATTGACGATGTTATTAATGGAGTTAGAGATTTATTTCTTGAGGAAGGCGTCGACGAACAAGTCCTCCAAGAATTAAGAGGAATCTGGGAGAACAAACTGCGTTCTACAAAAGCTGTCGATAACCAAAGTGAAATAGATAAGCAAAGTGCAAAAAAACTTAATGATGTTGTGTTAGCCAACGGCTTCCAAAAACCACAACCACAGCAAGTGAAACAAGTTGTCGGTCAAGTTCCTCCCAATAATCATGTCCAAACGGCAGCTGTACCTCAAATCCATGATAAACAAATGGTTCCCATTCAAGTCACTTTACCTGCACAACCCGGTGGTGAAAATGCAGCCAGAGTTTTTACTATTCAAGTACCGGCTAATGCCCTTCAAGGGAATCAACTATCAAAAGTTCTTACAGGTACATAACAAATTTATTATTATTATTATTTCCCCCTCCACTCGTTCTCAGAAAATCTTGATTAAAAGAACAGCATACTGTTCAGTGGGAATAATTGTGCAATAATTGTTGAGATAATTAATTTTGATAGCATACTATTCAGAGGGAAATTAAAATTTCAAGTTAGCAAAAAATTGTATTAACAAACACTGTTCCTGAAGTAATTCTAAACAAATATTGTTAATAAAATTTTTTGATTTGATCAATAATTAAGAACATAATCTCAAAAAAATTTGTATATACAGGGTGATTCACATAAGAACCGACACAGAGCAGGGCCATGTAGAGGACAATAAATTAAGATGATTTAAAGTAACTTACCTCTATACTAAGTTGTACACCTGAGGAGTTATAGGCCTTCAAAGTTGGCTCTTAAATTTTTAAAAAGTTCAATATCTTCGTAGTAAATTAAGCTAGAAAAATCAAATTTGGTATACGTTATGAGTGTACCAAGGGTATTAATTGGTAGCAAATTGAACTCAATTGAGGCATTTCATAGGTTTTTTTTAACCTTTTCACGGATTTAATACATTACTACTTCATTTCATGTGAAATTTAATTCTAAAACTTTTCTTACTCTTATTATTTTTTAAAAAACTTAAATAACTAAAGACACTTATTTCGTAATGTTACTTAAAATAAGCGAAAATTCAGTAGCCGGCTATGAAATTGTACGTCAAACTTGACAAATAGGTCATAAAATTATTTGACAACAAGGTTTTATAACCTATTTGTCAAGTTTGACGTACAATTTCACAGCCGACTACTGAATTTTCGACGATTTTAAGTAGCATTAACGAAATAAGTGTTTTTAGTTATTTGAGTTTTTTATGAAAACGACAATGTTTTTTAAAAAATAATAATAGTAAAAAAAGTTTTAGAATTAAATTCCACATGAAATGAGGCAATAATGTATTAAATCCACCAAAAGGTTAAAAAAATCTGTCAAATTGTAGGGTACCATCACCCTTAATAAACCGTTTGAAATGCCTCAATTGGTCTCAATTTGTTACCAATTAATACCTTCGGTACACTCATAACGTATACCAAATTTGGTTTTTCTAGCTTAACGTATTACGAAGATATTCAATGTTTTAAAAATTTAAGACCCAACTTTGAAAGCCTATAACTCCTCAGGGGTACAACTTAGTATAGAGATAAGTTGCGTTAAATCATCTTAATTTATTGTCCTCTAAATGTCCATGCTCTGTGTCGGTTCTTATGTGAATCACCCTGTATATATTTTTATATATTTTTTATGGAGAAAATCGTTTTAGAATTTAATTTAGAACAACTTTTGTATGAAATTGTCTGCCGAGAACAAGTGGAGGGGGGAAATCGTATCGTTTTGTTACAAAAGTTCCGTGCCCTATTAATTACACAGTGCAACAGCCATTCTGGGGGGTGAAAAATTTTATGTCAATAAGGTCAATATAGTAAAACCTCCTTTTATATTTCTTTCATTATCTTGATGTTTGTTTGCTTAGTTTTTCAGTTATAACTCAAGAATCATTGATGATTTCTCATTTCATTCTTCAGCAAAGACTAAGGCTTAAATAAATAATTTTTATTAATATATCCATGTAAAAAATTAAGTTGGACTAATTGAAAAAAAAAATCTCTGAAAAATAACATCTTTACTTGAGAGTTCTACAAATTGTAACTATAAAAGAGTATTCTAATATAAGTATATAAATAATATAATAATATAGTGGTACTATATTAGAGAGAGAGAGATAAAAATAATAACTATAACAAATACGAATAAATAAAAAAATGCATATACAGGTGTTTTTTAAAAAAATACATTTTTTGGCGATATTTGCTTGTTTGTATTGTTTTTTGTTTCGTTGCTATATATATTATTTTTGCATACTTTGATAGAGGATAAGTCTCTTTATGCGATGAAAATATCAAATCGTATGGTTGTATAAGAAAAAAATCGAGAAAAAATGCGTTTTTTAAAAGTCTTAATCAGCTAATTACAATCAAAGTAGGCACCGAAAACCCCCCGTTTTCGCCCTATTTCGCAAAAACTGAAAATTTATTATTATTTATTAATTAAATAAAAATTAAAAATTACTATGTTTAAGTTATATTTAAATTACTATAAATAAAGCATTTAAATACATATTTTATTGAATTTAGGTAAAGATAAGAAAAATAGTGTTTACGCAAATATAATTTTTGATACCTTTTTGATCTTTCCAAAGTAATGCTTAAAAAAAGTTCACTATGTACATATAATATTATAACTTTTGTAATAAGTGTGGAAAAGTTTAAGAACATTTAATAAATTTATAATAAATTTAAAAAAGGGGGTATATTTGCGACTTTGAAGGTTTTACTATATTGGCCAAGTACTTTCATCCTGACTTGGAATTTCTCACCCCCCAGACAATGACCCCGAAAATGTTCCACAGTGTTATTTATTAAAAATTATAATTAATTTAGGTCCAGTTATGTTAGCAACAATGAGCCTCCCACAAGCAATAGCATCCTCACTACTCCAACAGCACGTAAACGCGGCGTTTAGTACGCCACAAGGTCAACCTCAAGGTCAAATCCAAGCGCAGCAAACGGCAACGCAACAGCAGCAAGTGGTTAGACAAATAGCAAACAAACCTGTGATACAAAGTGACGGGCCTCAAGACTGTTCCGACGACGACGACGACGCTCACATGCAGCAGCCGGGTCCGTCAACATCCAGCGGACTGGTGTTTCAAATTGACGGCCCTATGGATACGTCCGATGATGACGAAGATGGATCCGATGACGATGACGCCTCCGAAGACGCCGACGACGACAAAGACGAGGACGAACAAGAAGTCGATGAGGGTGGACCCGAAGAAGAACCTCTTAATTCTGAAGATGATGTTACTGATGAGGATCCCACAGATCTTTTTGATACGGAAAACGTGGTTGTGTGCCAATATGACAAGGTTAGATGAGAAATAAAAAAATATTTCATTTATCTTAATCCATTTGCATCGTAATTTTATTAGGTCATTATTACCAAGTGGTCCATTTTACATAAAAATGAACCAAATGAAAGTTGTTCCTTGACCTTATTTGTGCTTGCAACAAATCATATTTAAAATTCATCCTGACCTTGTTCGTTTTTGAGATATTTTCAAAAAACTGAAATTTTCTGATTTTAATTTTTTTTAATAAATCGATAACGCCTAATGCAACTGCTTTTAAACTTTTACGTTATTAAGACACTTTTTTGAGACTAGCTTTTTGGTCTGAACAGAAACTATCGATATTCATCTGTTTCCAAGTTATTAGCGCCGACTTTTGTTTTTCTTATGGCGGCCATATTGGATTTTTGATTAGTTAAATAGTCCCATGCTTAATAAATCTTTAGTTATACCAGAGATATGGACAAAAAATTATTTTTCGTTAACACGAAATTACTATCCGTGCAAAAAGTCAAGGCCCCTCACTTTAGAGATCGATATTTTCGTAACCGCTCGATGGAAGAAATTGCGGTTAAGTTTATTGCAATCAGTGAACATTTCTGCGTATTACATGTTAATTTGAAAATTTTCGGGTCCGCGGTTTTTCTTTTATCACGAGTTAAGTGAAAAAAGTACCCGATTTTTGAGAACTTTGTTTACTTTGCGATTTTTTTTCTCCAAAACTATTTGACGAAAAAATTTGAAATTTGAACTGGTGGTAAACCGATGTGTTCTTAATGTGGGGCATATTTTATTTTTTCGATATTCTATGTAGTTTCGCGGAAAATCGCGGTTTAGTACGATGAGGTTATTTCGAAAACGACCTGGCGGATTTCAACACGGTTTTTACCAAAACATGTCAAATAATATCGGTTGTCGAATTCCGTTATCAATTTTTCAAAATTAGGGCTCCCTAATTTTTTAGGAGCGATTTAATGCAATTACAAAATAAAGAGAAACAGAAATAAGCTATGCAGGGAGAGGAGGGGTCCGTCCAATCGGAACAGATGGTGCGTTCTAGACAGTACGTCGCGCCTTTATCTTACCTACATAAAGAAATAAGGCGCGAAACCACTCATTAAGAACACATCAAAAAAATTGTTTATCATTTTTAGTTAAAATATAAATGGATCAACTTTGTTTTTTTTTTAAAGGAACATCCTATATGTTATAAGATTTTTTGATAGAGCTAGAAAATACGAATCCAATGATACCTCGCCATCAAATATTGGTTAATTAGTTTTTATGATATTAATTAGTAAAAATTCGAGAAAATTGCAGCGTGCGCAACTTTAGATTTCTCACAGGTAAATAACGAGCGGTATAGATATCGGAACGCGGTCTTTTAACTGAAATATGGAATAATATAGAGGCTGTTCCATTAAAGAAAACACAACTTGGTTTCGTCATAACTTTTTGTATATTAAATTTGTCTTTATTGTAATAGAACACTAAAACTTTTGCATTTTAAGATTTGCTAGCTATCTTACTTTAGGAGATTTCCATACATATCAGCGACCCTGTATAATAATAATTATTACGAACTAAAAACATTCGAGATTAGCCTTGCATTTCTCAGGACGGCTCTTCTAGTTGTAATACTAGATCTAGTTAACCAGCTTTATGTACAGGTGTCCCACGTATAGTTATCCTTTAGCATTGCTTGTATTTTTTCTCTGATCGAGTTATAAAAAATTTTTTAGCGATATTATTAAGTAATTTTTTCTGAATGATGCAAATGGGTTAATATTCTTGAAAGTTTTGAGTAATTCGATACTTTTGAAATATCTTTTGACTCATAATGTTGAAATTTAATGAAAAATATCGAAAAAATTCTTCAATTAAAAATTTGTGTAATTAAATTTTTTTTATTTTATAGATAACGAGGAACCGTAATAAATGGAAGTTTCATTTGAAAGATGGTATTATGAATCTGAACGGTGAAGATTACTTGTTTCAGAGAGCTACTGGTGATGCGGAATGGTGAGGAAATGGATTGAATAATAATAACTTTAATTAATTTTAATAATAAGGCCACGCAGTCATTTTCCATACATTTGTTTTTATCTTTTTTCGGGAACGATAGGAACGGAAACAAAAAACTCAACTTTATTCCCTTTGATTTTTTATTTTGTTCGTTTATTATCTTGGGGCAGCGAGAAACGCGCATTGACAGAGAAATCTACGGTTTTAATTCAATAAATTTTGAGATTACTCCACAAAAAATCTTTTTTATTCTTTCATTTCTCAAAATTTATTGAATGTTGTATAAAAAAAAGTAGATTGATCTATTGTAGGGTTTATAAATATTATATATTAATGAACGATTAGTGTTATGAGTGAGCTTTGTTTATTATTCTTTATCTTAATTTTTTGTTAATTTAATAATCGCACGATTTTCCATGTCATTTTCTTTCCTTTTTTGTTATACTTATATATATTAATTTTTATGTACATATTAAACACTTATATAAATAATGCAATCAATAGTTACTTAAACAACAAACTGTTTCAACTTTGTTCTTATTAATTTTATTTTTATTCTTCTATAAGAAAAGAACTAATATAAATGAATTTACTTATAAAGTGTAAAAAGCGAGTAAATAATTGACCTTAATTAACGGCCTTATATCACTGAAATTAATTCATATTCCTCGCCTCTAAAAAATAAAGTACTTAGGCGGGCTTGGGGGATGCTAAAATACGTCTAAAATAACTGTAATCGGGAACAAATGAGATAACTTGTATGTGTTTTTGATCGCATGTCAGCATCTGTCAATGTGTTGTTACGTCGCGCGTTACATATTTTCCAATTAATTTTTGTGTTATTCTAGAAATAGGAAATTTGTATACAGTGTAATTATGTTTGCAGAATAAATTTATTCTTGAATAACAATAGATCATTTTTTATAATTGATTAGTGTCTGAACATTATCTTTCAAAAACCAGCTTGGAGGAGGTAAAGCAGCATAGACTAAAATGTAATAACACAACAGAGCTCCTTAAGTATGGAGCTGATGGAGAACTTGAACGAGTACCAAGATAAGTTTAGATGTAGCAGATTTTTTTGATACTATGAATCGAGAAATGCTATATGGAGCCATGCAATTCATTTTAAATTAGTACAATTAGTTAAAAATGTCAAAAATGGACTCTTTTAGAAGGTTTCTTATTGAATATCTGTCAATTTTCAAATTGTTGATCGAAGTGATTTTTCAAAACGGCTCAAAAAATTAAAAATGTTCATACTCATATTCCAAGAACTGGATTTTATACGAATTTTTAAAACTTAATGGAGATTCTGAATATAAATTAAATTAAAAATAAGTCAAATAAAAGAATTAGGGAGAAATTGGATCTTGCACAAAATTAAATACACAAAATTTAATACAAAAAGTTAAGTATTTTTATTATCAAGTATGAAAAACTACTATTTATAATGAAATATGACCTAGCTACAAATATTTTTACTTCATCACAAAAATATATTAAAATTGTCGTACAACGTTGATTGTAAATTGAGATATCAAAATATATATCCTAGTTTAAATGTTAATATCACAAAAATTTGTATTTTTATTAACATATTTATACAAATGCTAAATGCGAAAAATACTGAAATTAAATATATATACAACTTATTGCTGACAAAAATTAAATATGAACAATTTACACTTATTTTTTTCTAGCTTAAATAGTTATATCACAAAATGTTTCGTTAACCACAAAAAAAATGAAATTATTGTACAACGCTGTTCACTACAATCTATGAGATATAAATAAGTACACTTTTTTTAAATATTAATATCACAAATTTTCTTTTAATGCTTTGTAAGTCACGAAAAATGTGTTAAAATTATGTAAATTCAAATAAAATAAAAATATTAAAGTTAAATGTAAATAATAAAAAACGTTTAAATCGTTCAAAATAAAAAGCAACTTTGCTACAATTTAAGAAATAAAATATAAATTCCCTTTTAAATATTAATAGGGTTAAAGAACGTTTTAAACATTAAAATAAAATTCTAAATCATTAACCTATGCAACGCGTTGCAATAAAGTTTGGAAAAAGTTTCGAGTGTAAGGCCTCGTGTATATAAACACCTACAAAAAAAATTACAAATAAAAACAAAAATAAAAATATACAGGATGTTTCATAATATATGCACAGGACTTCAACACAGGAGTACTTTCAGGATGAAGAATTGAGCAATTAAATTTTTAATTGGTATTAAACCGAAAACTCCTTTCTTTTGAATATCTTTTTGACTTGTACTAATCTGTTTAGCTAGCGGCATGTCGGATCTCACAACAGCGCTTGACCTTGAGTGTGTATTTCCCGTGAACATGACTGTACCACACAAAGTGTGCCATGTAAAATTGTTTTAATAAATGATTTGTTATATAATTTACAAAAAAAAACAAAAAACAGATTGATAAATAGATAATCCAAGAACAATATATAAAATGTGGTGGAATCAAATTAATTTTTAAAAATTCAATAAATATTGTACATGATCTGGTGCATCATTGTACTATAGGGCGATTAGGATGTCTTTCTGCCATTCCGTAAAGTTAATGCATTTCGCATATTTCAGCGTTTGTGTAATTCATTTTTAATTTTATAATACAAGTTTACTTTTTGCAGGTACAAACTAATTGTTATTTTGACAGGGGGTAGCTTTTGTCATAAAATTTAAAGCCTACTTGTTAAAAATAATCTTTTTCTCGCACAAAACTTAGCTTATTATGAGTAGTACGATAAACGGTTCCGGAGATATTCGCAAAAAACGATTTTTTTAATTAAATTTCAACACCCTGTATCTCGAAAATGGTGTATTTTTGAGGGTAAATTAATAGAAACTTTTTTTTCAAATTTTTGGATAAGCTGAAGTCCTGCGCATATATTATGAAACATCCCCTGTATAAATTAAAGTTATTACTAACCTTTCGGCAAAAATAATCAACATCACACCTTAATTGAGTTTTAAGGTAAGTCGCATTATAAGATGGATATTGTTTGTTGATTTGTGAATAAAGCAAATTGATGTGTGTTTTATACCTATATAAAAAAAAATAATTAAACCTCGATTAAATTTAAAATTATTTTATCTACGACTGCTTGGATAAGTCAACATTACCACACTCATTTGATTTCATTATTGTTCTAGATTGTTCTACATTGTTCCAAAGCGGCAAATAAAAAAAATAAAAACATATATACATATATATTTATATACAGGCTGGCCCATTTAACATGAGAAAAGCGATTATCTCGAAAACGGTTCATTTTACATAAAAATGAATCAAATAAAAGTTGTTCTATGCGAAGGGGGAAACCATATGACGATAACATTTTTTGACTTTGGCCTTATTTTCAAGGTTATATGAAGGTCACGACCAATTTTTTAAATGGTACCCTATATATTTTATTGTAAAATCTGCATCTGTGGATAAAAGTGAAGTAATTAAAAAAAAATAAATAAAAATCTTTTCAAAATAATTGAAACTTCTTCAGAAACAATTAACTAACGTTTATAATCTAACAAGAATAAATAAGATTTATGAATTTTTAAACATTTTCGCACCCGCTTCGATACATTGTCTTTATTATACATATTATTATACATTGACTCGTCGGAAATACCTTTGGAAAGAGGTCTAAAAGGTTCCGACATTGCTCCGTCTTTGTCAATTTGATAATAGAATAACGCATAAAAGACAAGAGTTCGTACATTAAGGCAAAGTGTTTAAACTAAGCCATTAAATCATGGCTACTCTAAGTGTGGCAGAAAAAGTCGAAATGATTTTTATTTATGGAGAAAGTGGCAGAAAAGTAGCTGATAGTATAGTTTTGTATCGGGAACGTTTTCCTGATCGAAATACGCCTTCGAGTAGTACCTTTTATAGAGTTGAGAATGATTTCATTAACACTGGAAATGTCATATTTATATCAATAAAAAGCAGAAATAAAACAAAATAAATGAATGGCAGAAAAAAGGTTCTACCACCCAACCTCTCTCTGAATGAAGTGTCACTTCTAGTTTTTTTTTAGAATTAATTCGGTTTTCGCAGCATTCAAACGTAAAGAATGTTTACGGCACAAAATTCTTAACTGTTCAAGGTCATCACTCAACCTATCACAGGCAGTGTCTACCTTGTGGGGAAAAAACGAAATGTATAGCTGCGTGTCATCAGCATAAAAGTGACAATTAGAGTGAGACAAAAAGTTTATGAAAGAAGACATATAAATAGAGTATAGAAGGGGTCCCGGAAGCAACTTCCGAAAAAGTAGATCTAACTCCATCCACCTCAACACATTGCACCCGATCACGGAGATAGCTAAGCATGAAAGTCGAAGTTGAAGGACTTAAACCAATGTGTTGCAAAATCGCAAACATTATTGAATGATTCAGAGTATCGAAGGCCTTCAATCAGATGCCCGCAACACATCGTCGACTATGCTGAGCAGTGCTGTCGCACATCCATGATTTTTCCTAAAACCCGATTGTACGCTGGGCAGAATATTGCAAATATTTACATATTCCTTCAGTTACGCTTCAATAATTCTTTCAGCCAACTTTCCCAAAACAGGCAGAATACTTATTGGTGACCAAATGGCACTGGTAATGGCTTAACCAAAGATCGTTTCCAACATGCAGGCAAGACACTTTCTGCAAGATAAGCATTTATTGAATGAGTAAGATATGGTACAATATGCGGGGAGCACAATTGAACAAATGAAATGTTTAGACCATCAACGTTTTTTCGAAGAGATGAAACACATAGTCTTCACTAACTTCACGGAACTTGAATGAATTGTTATTAATTGGATTGGAAATGTAAAAGTCATACAACTCCCAACTCATTGGCATTGCAGGAATAGAGATTACAAAAAAATCATTAATTTGTTGCGGATCTTTTAAACAATCGGGAATTTTTCGCTTTGGAGCTACATTTACATGCCTTAAAAAGTTCCATATTTCTCAACCATGATAAGCACATTTCCCAAGAGTATACAGTGGTACCTCGATATACGAGTGCTGCACACGACCCCAACATGCGCGGCGCACAATTTCTCCCACCTTTGTACATTTACAAAACATTATCACATTTATTTTTATAACCATGGGTCCGAAGAAGAAGATGATGTCTATTGAATTAAGGCGTGAAATCATAGAAAAACATGAGCAAGGTGTGCGAGGATGTACGGGCGTAGCACATCAATGATATGTACTGTGCTTAAACAGAAGGAGTTGATAAAGGGTATAACGCCAGCTAAGGGCGTTACAATAATTTCTAAGCTCCGGACATCTCTCCATGAAAAGATGGAGAAACTACTGATGGTGTGGGTGACAGAGAAGCAGCTTCAAGGAGGAACCTTAACTCAAAGCATTATATGTGAGGAATCGAAAGAGTCGTTTAAAGCCAGTCGGGGCTGGTTTGACAACTTTAGGAAAAGGACTGTCATTCACTCCGTCGTCAAGCATGGTGAGGCAGCAACTTCGGATGTGAAGGCAGCTGTGGTTTATATCAAAACGCTTTCCGAACTGATAGAAGCCAAAGAATACATCCCCCAGCAAAGTCTTCAACTGTGACGAGACATGGCTTTTTTGAAAAAGGATGTCGAATAGGACTTACACAACGGCAGAGGAGAAGACGATGCCAGGTCACAAATCCATGAAGGATAGATTAACTCTAGCACTTTGCGCCAATGCGAGTGGGGACTACAAAATTAAGCCGCTGCTAGTATACTATTCGGAAAATCAAGAATCAAGTTATATGGGGGTCACCAGGAAATTCTTTGTGAAGTGGATAAACCTGGTTCCATCTACAGGAAAACAACCTACCCATGCTCCAGCTCACCCACCAAATTTCGAAGATGATTTACTCGAAGAGTTCAAGTTTATAAAGGTTGGATGCAGCCCATGGATTAGTAGGTGATTTCTAATTTTAAGAAGTTGTATACCAAGCACATTTTTCGGCGCTGCTTTGAGGTGACGGAGAACACAAACCTTACCCTTCGAGAGTTCTGGAAAGACCACTTTAACATCGTGATATGCCTAACAATTATTGATCAGGCCTGGCTGGGTGTTACACCGAGGACCTTAACCTCTGCGTGGAAGAAGTTGTACCTGAAAGGGATTTCGAAGGATTGGAACCCGAAGTGTCAGTGGTAGAGCAGATTGTTTCTCTGGGAAAATCCATGGGTCAGAGAGCTGACAACCGAGGAGTTACACGATCTACATTCGCAGCAGCATACGGTGGTTCAACGAAAAATTTGTTTTGAAGAGGAGCCAGAGATGGAGGAGGTTATCTCTAGAAGAGATGCATCGGAGTTGTTCAACGAAACTTGCCTAACTCATTTCCGCAATATCCTGAAAGGGAGGAAGAAACAAACCTCCTTGGACAGTTTTTTTAAACGATCTGCAGGTGAAAATGAGCAAAGCGTGATGAAAATTAAGCGCTTCCGTAAACACTTCACATTTTCTATTATTAAGTTTTTATAGAATATGTATTTGTTATTTATAATTAAATGTTTCTGCTTGTAAATACATTTTTCTTATTCAAAAACAACTGAGGTGGTGTTTTGGGAGCTGGATTAATGGCATTTCAATTACATATGTAATTTCAGTTCAAAAATTGCTTTGAGATATAAGCAATTTTACTTTTATCCATAGATTCAGATTTTGCAATCAAAAACATAGGGTGCCATTTAAAAAATTGGTCGTGACCTTCATTTGACCTTGAAAATAATTGAATCAGCAAAGTTTGAGATATTAATCTCTTTATATAGTTGTACTAGTGAAAATAATAGCTGTTCCAGATTGCTTTAGGTATAATAAGTAAGAGGTTTTATTTTTCTATTTGCCGCTTTGGAATAATGTACTTTAGAACAATCTAGAACAACAACGAAAAATTTAAAAATCAACAAATGGGGCTAACTTCCCGCATTCCATTTGAGGTGATTTGAGTTGCGTAATGAAGTTCATTACCGCACTGGTTTCATTACGTAACGCATTTTTAGCCCAATCAGAACAGACTTAATTTATTGAAACGAGCAATAATACAAAAGAAAAAGTGCTACCTATTTAAAGAGAAACAATACTATTTATTAATTAATTGTTATGTTTTTATATTTCGAAACACTTATTCCAGATGTTATTGAAACTGACATTAATTCAAAATTGTCAGCAATCATTTCAAAATATTTTTATAAATGTTAAAATAGACCTTTTTTAATAAATTTTTAAGTAATTTTTAGCAGTCGTAGATAAAATGTTGTAGCATAATTACAGTACTCGTGTGATGCAATTTTTCACACTCGTACAGTAATTATGTTTTTACCCCACTTGTAATATAAATAACTATTTTCTCACCTTAAAGTAAATTTTTGTATAACTCCATTGATGATTCTTTCTCCAGACATTCCCAATAAAGGACGTTTTTCGCATTCGTCCCAAATATTTGCTATTTCTCGTACAATAATCGTTATATATCTACTAGGGGATGAGGAAGCTACGCGGGGTTCCGCGAATTCAAAAATCATCGGTTGCAAATTAAGGAATTGGTCAAGATCACGTACACATTCCGTTATATAGCTACATCGGATGCGCAAATAACACAGATTGAAATTTTTGTCTATAGTATCGGCCAATTGCAATATCTCGGTGTTATAAGAGTCTACAAAATCGATGTAAATGCTCCTTTCGCTATCTGTAAACGCGCCCATTCCTGCGTAATATTTCAATCTTTCGATGTCGGTTAAGATATCCAACGCGAACGAGAGAACTCCCGCTCGAACAACACAGCGGTTGTAAAATTCTTCAATATAAGCCAAATAACGAATCATGACGAAATGAGAGGTGGTGAAAAATTCTAAGTATAATTGCGGGTAAAAAATTTTGGGGTGAAAACACCGACTGAATGCTTGCCAAGTTGATCGGGTTTCGTTAAAAAAGAAGTAAGCATTGAGACTTAGTTCCGGTTGTGAAATAGTATAAGTCCCAGATATCAGATCAGTTAAATATGGCACCCATATTAATTCAGATTTTAAACGGAAATAAATAGTTTCGACAAACAGTTTTGTACATGTCGTAGTTAAAGGATGACTTTTTAAGATATCGCCTTCGTCGTACAATGCCATCAAAAAGAACATTGTAGTGTCTTTGTACATGAAATCTATTAATGTTGTACAACGCTGAACTTTCTCTATCAATTCCGCGGGAGTTTTCCCACATTTCAAGGTTAATCCTAAAGATTTTTGAAAATCATCTTCTCTGTGAAATTTAAAAATTTTGTTTAATTTACTACTTCTATAAATTTAATCAGTTTAACTTACATTATTATATCCACAGTGACACCCAATCCAGAATAATACATCAAATAGTTCACAAAGTATGGGTCGGTCATCTTGTGAAAATATTCCTCGCCAAAACTTTTTAAAAATTCATTTGACATTAAAGACGTAGATTGTTGATGGTTATATCCATTTTCTTCAAGTGGAGAAATTTCATCGCTCACTAAATTCTCTTCAATTTTTGTTTCGGTAATATTAACTTCATTTACAACAAATTCATTTTCATGGATTTGAAGATATCCATTTCCTAAGTCAATACTGTTTATGAAATCCAAAATATCTTGTAATGCAAACATTTCAAGTTCTTTTGGAGAATCTAAAATTAAAAAATTTTGATTATAATTATTTTCTTTTATGTCACCAGAATAATGTGTCAAAAATAAAGAAAAAATGTGATAAGATAATGAAAAAATGTGTCAACTAAAGAATATTTTTTCTGGGCTCGTTTCTGAAGATGTGGCAAAAATACTCCAAAACTGTTTCTGAAAAGGATGGAACAATTTCAA
The DNA here is from genome assembly GCF_000648695.1 of Onthophagus taurus. Classification (NCBI taxonomy): domain Eukaryota; kingdom Metazoa; phylum Arthropoda; class Insecta; order Coleoptera; family Scarabaeidae; genus Onthophagus; species Onthophagus taurus. The sequence goes on from NW_019280987.1 coordinate 23,163, forward strand.
AAAGTCTAAATGCTTTTAACTTCCGAAGAGCAAGATATCAAGATGTGGCAAAAAGGAAATTAATGTTTGAGAGTGTAGTGAGTTGAGGGCAAAGAGAGCAAGGGTTAATATGGAAGTTTCCAGAAAAAGAAACATCACCACAGATAACTTGTTCACTAGTATAGTATTACGCGAAAGCCTGCTGAAAAAAAGTTAGCTGTGTTCGGCACCATAAAAAAGAACAAGCGAGAACTACCACGTGAGCTTATAATTGGTCAACACCAGCAGGTACAAGTATGTTTGGATTTGCAGAAAATTGTATATTAGCGTCACACGTTCCAAAAATAAGGAAAAATGTCCTGCTCGTATCCACTATACATGACGATGATAACATAGAGGAAATTAAAACAAAGGGTCGACCAAATATGTGCCAACTATAACTGTTTGAAGATGCCCTTAGGGCGAAACCGGTAAAAGCTAAATAATAAAAGATTTTCCATTGCAAAAGTGCAAAATTGTCTTTAATTTCATCCAACACAATGGTAAGCATGAAGATTTCAAAAACTATAACTGTGCCAGAAACAAAAAGTTTCATCAATCATTTTCAAAATTCGCTATAAAATTAATTTCTTGAACAATCCTTGTGGAAATATCACCAATTATCAATAAAAGTATCCTCTTTTTAATGCAATAAGCCGTTTTGAAAAATCACTTTAGTTCTTGAGAAATAAATTTTTGAAATGATCGACAATTTTTTCGAATTTTGCAATTTTCGCCGATTAAGTTTTAAAAATTCGTATAAAATCCATTTCTTGGAATATGAGTATGAAAATTTCCCAAAGTGTTAATAAAAGTGTCC
>NW_019280987.1:26511-46636 GCF_000648695.1 Onthophagus taurus
TAGCTTAATAAAGATATTTTCTCTCTCCATTTCTTGGAATATGAGTATGAAAATTTCCCAAAGTGTTAATAAAAGTGTCCTCTTTCCAATGAACTAACCCGTTTTGAAAAATAACTTTTAGTTTTTGAGAAAACAATATTTGAAGTTTTGATAATTTGCAATTTAAATCGATAATTTTCAAAATTCGCTACAAAATTAATTTCTTGAACAATCCTTGTGGAAATATCACCAATTATTAACTAAAGCATCCTCTTTTTAATGCAAAAAGCCGCTTTGAAAAATCACTTTTAGTTCTTGAGAAATAAATTTTTGAAATGATCGACAATTTTTTCGAATATTGCAACTTTCGCCGATTAAGTTTTAAAAATTCGTATAAAATCCATTTCTTGGAATACGAGTTTGAAAATTTCAAAAAGTGTTAATAAAAGTGTCTTTTTTCCAATGAACCAACATATTTTGAAAAATAACTTTTAGTTTTTGAGGAAACAATATTTGATGTTTTGATAAAATTTTCGATGTTGCGATAATTTTCAAAATTCGCTATAAAATTAATTTTTTGAAGGATCCCTGTGGAAATATCACCAATTATTAATTAAAGTATCCTCTTTTTAATGCAACAAGCCGTTTTGAACAATCGCTTTTAGTTTTTGAGAAATAAATTTTTTAAATTAATAATTAAGTACCGGATATCCGGCCGAAGGGGATGCCGAATATCCGGTATCCGGCTTTTCACAAAATCGCTATCCGTTCCATCACTACCCAAGAGCAAAACACAGAGTATGGTAGATGTTCCTTATGCGGGCAAAAAAATCGCACAATAAAATATAAGTATACTGGATGTAAAAAAATTTTATGTTCAGAACATGTTACCGTTAGACATTAATAGAGTATTGACTTTGAAAAAGATTTACTTTAAGTTTGTTTAAGAAAATGTTGTTTTTTAAAAAGTCTTAATAAATAGTTATTACAGAACCTAATTATGTAATGGAGTGCTTTAATCATCATTTAAATATATTATCCTTATGTTTTAACATCTTATGTACCTTGTATATGTAACGAAACGAAGAAAAAGCACGTTTTGGTAGTTAATAATAATAATAACAAACTTTTTTTCGGTCTAATAGACCGAGGTTAGTACTGGAGGGTTAAAGCCGAGGTTGCATGCAGCCGAGGCGCATCAATATACAGAGTGTAGTCCATGATAATAAAAACAATTTTGCTTATAAACACGTGGTGTCATTAAGTTCCTTTCCGAGATAATCACTTATTAATATTTGCTAAAAATCATTTTGGGCAGAGTCCGTCCCAGAAAAAAGACGACGAAGACCTGGTTAATTTGAAAATGGTTTATTTATTATCGAAATAATTTAGCATAAAAATACCATCAAGTTTATAAAAACGTTCAAACAACCGGATATATTTATTTTGTGAATGTTTTGTCACCTGCTTCTCTTTACCCGAATCCGTTCTTATTTCCCCACCTCGTACGATTTTTTTTGAACAAAATTCTCAGAAATCAGATAATAATAAATTGCTTTTCTTAGAAAAATCGGGTCGATATTTGTAGAAATTTGCTCAAAACGTAAATCGTACGAGTTATACGCTATAATATTATTTTTATGGACAAGTTTAAACTTGCAAGAAAACAATCTGCTGCTGTTTAGAACTATGCAGGTGCACGCACAACCGCGCATGCGTCAACGCATGCGTTTTGCATTCCTATAAATTATTTAATTAAGAAATTATTAATTTAGTTTATATATAATAAGTTTTGATGAAAATAATTGAATAAAAATTTAATATTAAAATAAAACTGTTATATAATAATATTTCGTAAAAACCGATGAGTTGGCGTCTTCCAACATGGCCGACAAATTGCAGGAAAAAAACCGTTAAAAATTTTAAAATTAATTAATCACCTTTTTTAAACGGTTATTACCGAAAAACTATCAAATAAGTTATAATTTCTCACCTTTTTCATTTTGGCGATCTCCGTTGGAATTTTCTTTTTCGCCATGCGGTGCTGCAATTCCCCTTTTGTCTTCCCCGCCCTCGTTCGTTGCGATTTCTTCAATAATATTCAATTCCGCCCTCTCCATTACACTAATAACACCTTCTCCTTCCATTATAACCGTTAAAAACTTATTTAATATAAAAATTTTTGGATTGAAGAATCTGGCTACCGTGCAGGTGAAGAGTATGAAAAAGAATGGCGTCGCTTCTAGAACAATCCCGCCAAATCATAGATCGTAATTCGAAGCGTTCATTGTAGAGGTCGCATGTAATTTTTTACGCGGGAAAATTGAATTATTAAACTGTTTGGGTAAAAATAATTGATTTAATACAAAAGTAAGTGAATTTTAAGTTTTATTGAAGTGCTTTAATAATATTTCGAAATGTAGATTCATATCTAACATTTGCAGAGTGTCAAGAGTATATAATAGTGGTGGAACGGATATTCGGCAACTATCCGATTTTGGCCGGATATTAAAAACCTATTACTTAGTACTTCATCATCAACAGGAATTAGTATCTCTTTTATTCCCGGGTTTGACAGTGGCGATGTTAATAAACACCTTAGCATGTCTCATTCCAGGAGAACTGGTCCAGAATAGGCGAAATCTCTCTTCAGCCCTCGGTCCAATCCTATATTTGGCCATCGCAAATGATACACCAACTGCTGGTTCCGGCCCCACAAACGCTTCAGCGCTGCCATCTCGTGCTAGCTCATCTGCCAGCAACCCCAGAGTCACCCGGGACCCAGATCAGAGAAACTGTGTTATCGCAACTCAATGTGTTTAATGTTCTCTTGCAATCATTAACTCGTTTTCACGGCATGCAGCGCTTGGTTGTCATGTTCTTCACCAATTTCTCAAGAAGAATTTTAGCACCTATGTCAATAGCAAATACTTCCGTCTGGAATACAGTACAGTATGTACCCAGGCTGTAAGCTTGCTTAATTCGAGGTATCCATCTGTGAAAATGCAAATATCTGCCTGAACCAGAGAATTTTCATTTTCGATCCAGGACTGCCATTCAGACTGTACAATCTGGTATCGAGCATTAATCACTAATAGTGACCCCGCCAAATCTGACGGTATTGATAGCACAGTATCAGTGCTTATAATGTCTTCCGCAGCCCATTGGTAGGACATGTCGGAACAGTTTTGAGCATATTGCTTAAAACAGTAAATGGTTGTTCTAGTCACTTTCTCTATATGCAAATACAGAGGAGATAGGCCAAGCAGAACCTCCATTGCTAGAGTTGACGTTGTGCTTATTGCACCAGAGATTGCCAATCCAGCTACTTGTTGAATTCGTGAAAGTTTACTGATAACTGAAGTCTAACCACAGTCACATAAAGCCAGTACAGTCTTTCAGGGGCAAGACCTTAATCTTTTCCATAAACACTGCGACAAGTCCACTAGGATAGTCTAACTTTGTGCAAAACTTCCTGCAAATGTCCATTCCATGACTGATGGGTCGAAAGGCATTAGGAGTAGGGACTGAACTCCTAATCCTAGTCCATTCTGCCGGTACATATTTCCAGGTGACACTCGCTCTGAAAATTTTTACCTAAATAGGCAACAACAGTGACCTTCCTTGCTGTAACAAAGCAGACTTAAACGTTTGAATCGCCTGGTCTACGGATGTGCAAGTGACGACTTTTCAAGCCACACTCCAATCCGTATTTGAGGAGCGTTTTGGCATTATCAGCCCTCATCATCCAGCTTCCTGGGAAGTGAGTCTGCATGAGAAGCTCTAACGAGGCTCTGCTAGAGTCCGTAAAACTACCGTCAGGCTGCTTAAGTGAGCCCAGGGGTAGTGCCTTTTACTCCCTCACAGAACCTCCTCCAAGACTCTCTTTTTTCCTTACGTATGTTTTTGGTGTAATTCGTTAGAGCTTTCTTGTCTTTCGGAGTTAAGAGATTCGTTCCACCAGGGTGTGCCCCGACTATTATTTTTTACCTTCATTGGACTGCTACTGTGATAGGCAGAACGAATTGCCACAGAGATCTGCCCGTGGCTATTTCAATCTGATCACAGTTCCTAACGATAGCGATTGTACAGATTATACCCTCCAGGAGATTATCTTGGAGCTGAATATAATTGAGCTGAACGTAATGTCAAGGTTGGTTTGGCACCTACATTATTAAGAGTAAGCCCCTCTTCTAATAGGTAGTCAAAAAGCAACTCACCTCTTTCATTTGTGTTGGTGCTTGCCCACATCGTGTGGTGCGCATTGGCGTCACATCCAACAACCCTTTTTAAGTTATTCCTCCGGCTGTAGGAAATTATGTCTCGCACTGCGGCCGGGGGAAGATCATTATCCGTTCCGGGGAAGTATGCCTAGCAGATGATAATTTCTGTCCAGCCCTTGGATTCTCAGAACCGCAGCCACACAATCGCGGTCGCTATGCTCTGAGATTAAGAAAGCTTTAATGTTGTTCCTGATAAGTAGTCTATCCCCTGAGCAAAGTAACTTACCGAGTTTGCTGATGACCCCGGTATTGGCGAGCCATGATTCCTGGATGAGGGCAATATAAATTCGCTCAGGTTGTACTAAGGACAGCCGTAGCGTGCTGCAGGTTTACCTGTAAACACTTAATAGACTGTTGCGGAAAATTCCGTGGAATGTGGTTTCGGGATAAGGTGGAAGAATTAAATGTTAAAATTCCAAAGGAAAACTGGTTTATTAACCAAACTCTGAATAAAATGCAAAAATTAACAATTAATTGAAAATACAAACTTAATTATGACAAACCTGAGCACAAGGACAAACAGCTTACAAAAAATATCTTGTAAGTTCCCAAGAGGTCACTCGAGTCTGGTGTCACAAACCAATGTGGAAAACGAAATCAAAACCAGACTCGAAGGACCCTCACAAATTCACATCCCCACCTCGCATGTGTTAAACAAAAACTACCTTAAATTCAAATAAACGATAACACAAACGGGAATATACAAAAATATTATGTTTTAAGACTTATCCACTAAGCTGGGTACAGTTTTCCCTACTTACCTCTCTCTTAGGATGGAGCTGGCCCCTCTCATTCCAGCACGCTCTCTCGAGCCTCGGGCAGGAGTCGAGGACTTTCCTCTTCCTCCACTATCCGTGGTGCTGAATGAGCACCTGCACGACACCCCTTACTGGACACCCTGGCACGTGCCGAAATCCTACCTCTGCCGGGTTTCACACCTGGAGCTCATGGTCACACTTGGAACACTAGCTTCATCGTCTGGGATATATGCTACACAGACGTGCGGGCTTCGAATATCTATCCCCTCGACCGCCTTAAATTGGGCACCCTTCCATGGATGAGGGCTGTTGGCTGTATTCACAAACCAGTCCTTCGAGTAAGCATTCGCGCAGGTAACTAAAAATCTGATGTTGTCTACGGCTGAAATAACTTCCCTCCGTTGCAACCCCACCTGTTCTACATTGAACTGTTGGGCGGGATAATCTGGGTGGATTAATCCAACCTTGATACCGCTCACAGCAAGTTTTTAGTTCTTATTTCCCCACCTCGTACGATTCTTTTGAGCAAAATTCTCAGAAATCAAATAATAATAAATTGCTTTTCTTAGAAAAATCGGGTCGATATTTGTAGGAATTTGCTCAAAACACAAATCGTATGAGTTATACGCTATAATATTATTTTTATGGACAAGTTTAGACTTGCAAGAAAACAATCTGCTGCTGCAGATCTGCACTTGGGCTTCTTAGCCACTTGCTCAGGCGTCCACCCATCAGAGCACACCCTCTTGGCCAAAGGCTTAGAAGACTTTGCACTCTTTTCCGGTGGAGTACTGAGTTTTTCAATTACCTCCTCTTCATCTTCCTCTCCTTCAGAGTGCAGAAGAACCTGCTCCTCTTCCAGAGAGGGAGAACTTGACTAGGGCGCGGACGGTCCGGCTACCACAAGTTTAGATTGTATGGCAATCAGTTCAAGTTAACTTGAAAGTGGCTGTTGACACATTGCGTTCCTTTTGCAAGTGGATTCAAGAATACCGCAGTACAGGATTTGATGTGAGCGTTGCAGAAGCTCGGTCATTCGTAGAAAAATGTAATTATGAAATTGCGTCACAATTTCAAGAAAGAAGAGTTGCAAGAAAGAAAAAAATGTTCGATTACGAAGGAATAGATGAACCTGTGCAATCCGCGGAGACGAGATTTAGAATTGACTTTTTTAACACAATGGTAGACGCTATCATAGTCGACGTAGAATGTCGATTCAAATCTCTCAATGAATATTTCGAACGATTTGGTTTTATTTATGACATCAATTATCAATTATTATTAAGATCTTTATCACAACAAAATCTTCTGAAGCACTGTAATGATCTTGGTACAACTCTCAGGGATGGGGAGAACAGTGACATAGAGCCTTTCGAACTCTATGAAGAACTTCAACTTATAAAATCAAATTTGCCAGACTCTGTTCAAGATGTAGTACAACTAATACAGTACATTATACAAAATAATTTGCAGGAAATATATCCAAATGTTTACATATCTATTAGGATTATGCTAACAATTCCTGTCCTGTTTCGGCAGAAGCCGTGCTTTCTGCCGAAAGAAGCTTCTCAAAGTTAAAATTAATAAAAAACTATTTGAGAAACACAATGAGCCAAGAAAGATTATCTGCGCTATCAATTTTATCAATTGAAGCCGAAATAGCAGCAAATATAAACTATGAATTAATACTGAAAAAATTCAGTGAAGCGAAAAGCCGTAAATTTCGTTTACTTTAATTTTACTTATTATTATGTTCGTTTGCGTGATTGTTTTTGTTTAATTAATAGAAAATATACTTATCATATAACTAGCCGCGTTTTAATCTTAGCCTAATAGAGTACGCAACTAGCAATAGCTTTGTTCGTTGGGACTGCACTAGTTGCCAGAAGCAATTCAGTGCAGTGTAAATGTAGTAATTCAGTGCAGTTTTCGAACAGTCAGTTACCTGTCAGTTTTTCGAAAACTGCACTGAAACACTACATTTATACTGCAGTAACTACTTGAGACAACTAGTGCAGTCCCAACGATCAAAGCAAATATTTTGTGGGATATGAAAAGGGCCTCGTAAATGTACTGTCGCCGACGCCTACGTTTGGTTTAGCGCCGCCACTGGTATGTATGTATGGATTCGGGAGCGTGTGCGTTTACCGCACACTACAGTTAGGCCCCATTGGGCCCCTTGTGCATCCTCCCATTGCACACTCTGGTCACATCAACCAGCCTAAGGTTTTGCCAAAGGCTAGGACAGCTCCTAGAGGTGCATTCCTCCCCGAACCTCCTCATTCTGAGGTGGGTCAGAGGGGGGCAATCACACAAGATGTGTTTAACCGTTTCGTTATCCTGTTCATAGGCTCCCCAGAAAGGGGAGTTAGCAAGCTTCATGTTTTCAAGGTGCTTATTTACTTTACAGTGAGCTGTTGCGGCTGAAGGATATTTTAACAATTCCTTGGCGAAATGAGTTTAATTGACTCGATATGAGTAGCTAAAGAGGTGGTAATTATCGATTCGGGTGCACAGGGCGCTCTACTGGCAGCACGTTTGGCTAGAATGTCCACGTGGTTGTTACCCTTGGAGCCAGAATGCCTCTTAACCCATTGGATTCTGACACGATTATATTTCGCGGTCTCCTCCAGTGCTGTGTGACAATCCACTATTAATGCAGACGTTATAATAACTCTGCTTAAAGCTAAAAGAGATTGTTTACTGTCAAAAATAGTAAAGCACTTACTCCGCTTGTTGGAATCATCAATGCAATTCCGCTTATATGACGGTGGTGCTAGACCCTAAAGGTTCTGAGAGGCGAATCCGGGGTGACGTGGGTGAGGTATCTCTTTCAGAAAACATATTTTGCTGGTCTGTGTTGAACTGCTGCCAGCGTCCCCATCCTTCATAATTCCTACTGATTGTAGTCTTTTTAAGGTTACCAAGGCCACTTCCTGAATACGTAGGTTGAGTGGTGGTAAATTTAACATGACTTCCATGGCCGCGGTGGGGGTTGATCGCAGCGCACCTGTACGATACAGACACACGAGTCTCTGTATTCTATTGAGTGCAGTGGTGGCAGTAGACTTAGAAGTTCTAGTCCATCATAGGTTAGCATTGGTCGAACCATGGCAGTATAAATCCACAGGGCTATCTTGAGCTATCCTCTCGACAGCTCTCCGGCACTGGCCGAAGGCGACACAAGCTTTATTAACTCTATTATGTAGGTGGGATTTCAACGTTAACTTATTGTCTATTATTAAGCCCAAGTACTTAACTTCTGTAGACAGTTTAAGTGGAGTTTTAGCAAGGTTGGCAGTCTAGGATTGCCAATGTTGCGCATGCAACATGGTTTTATTTTTACTGTGCGTCTCCATACTAATCCCAAGAGTAGGGTAGAAACGGTAGTCCATCGAGGCAGTGCTCCCATATCGCGATAAGCTTATTTAAACTGAAAGTCGACAAGTCTCCAGAGTCCGCTTATTAGCAGCCATCACTTCCCGGATGACTAGACCGTCAGGTGACAGCCTAAAGTGCTCTGCATAAGCTCTCCCACATTCACTTTGGGGGTTTTAATGAGGTTGTCTCCTCTTGACCCAATTAAGCCAAAATCCCCAGCATGCCCTGCTCGTGGAACAGGTCCACAAACAATAAGCATGCATGGTATATCGACTGGCAAGTCTAGATCTCAGATCTCTCTCTAGGTCTCGTGAAGGAGCGGTAAAAAGTGCAGTGTCAGTCTTGATTCAAGTCATAAGACAAGAACCCTGAGTACAGCAAAACATGCACCCTCACCCCCTAGTTTATACTTAGTATGATATAAAAACTATAACATAATACAATTATTAATTTACTATGATGGTGTAAAGTTGGATGCCTACCCTCTTGTTATTTATGTTTAATAACCCTACAGTAATCTTGGTGTAGATTGTGTTCAACATTAAATGTTAAAACATTACATTATTATTTTTTAAAATCATAACTCATCAAAAAGTAACTCTTTATAGAAAAAAATGGATTATCTAGAGCCGTAAGTACAAATTTAAACTTAAAATGTGTCCTAACCTAAAAATTTTGTTTCTTTGAACAAACAGGGACATGAATGGGGCCGTACACCATTCCACAAAGGTTAATTACAACTGGGTAGATATCACTGAAGATTTTTTAACATCTGTGAAAGGTTTGATTATAAGGTTTTGGTTATATTTATGGTAAAGTTGAGGTTATGTTGGGTTTTGTAGATTTGCAGCTTGGAGAATTGCTCCATGATAATCTTTTTGGGCTCTTTGAGGCAATGTCAGCTATTGAAATGATGGACCCAAAAATGGACGCAGGGATGTTATGCAATAGAGGCACTAAAAAAGCAAAATCTTTTGATCAAGCTGTTAAGGTTGTTTAATTCAGTTTGTTTGGAGGTTTACAACAAATTTATTAACTAGAAAGTAAAAATTGTTTTAGGATAACAGTTTAAAATTGGAAGGATTGAGTTATGAGGAACAAATTGGTATAATTGACCAAACATTAGCTTGCATTGTGTCTTGGTTAGAGGGTCATTCTTTGGCACAAACTGTTTTTACTAATTTATATCTCCATAATTCTTATCAAATTGCTGATCGACCCTTAAAAGCTTTTTGTTTAACAGTTTACAAACTTTTAGAGATTATAAAGGATTATATTCATAAGCAAGTTTTTATTTATTTTTCTCTAATTTTTGCGATTTTTAAATAAATATTTTTTTAGGGCTATGGTTTATGAAGAAGAAGATTTTCAGCCCATGCAGTATGGGTATCAATTAAATCCTGATATTTCTGAACAACGCATCATCACAATGTTACGAGAAGTTGAAGAGGAACTCCATCGCAAGATGCAGAATAGAGATCGTGAAAATGATGTAAAAACGTATTTCATTTTTAAGACTAGAACTACCAACAGTTGAGATCAGCCAAAATGACTGAAAGAATGACTAAAAGATTTTGCAAGCTTAAAGTAGTACAGTACATTCAGGTTTAAGAGAGGACTTCTTGTTCACAATGATATATAAATCTGTTAGTCCTCCATAGCTTGCTTTTTCTGCGCTTTTAGCGATTGTTGGTGAAATTTCAGACACTCTTATAGCAATTTATTTTACCATTTATAAGAGAATTTTGTGTTGGAACCATTAAGGGTGTTATATCATATTTAATTACTACTGGAAGGTGGTCTGAGTCCAGCTCATATATTACACATTGTTGAGTGTTAGATATAATAGAATAATTAATAATTTCTATTTTAATTGGCACAAATCTAATTTCAGATTTACTTTGATTAATCTCTGAGACACCCTCTATCTACATGTCTCATGTAGTATGGGTTGTTAATTTGAAACTTTCGATCTTAAATATTTTCAAAATGGCTGCCACTTCCGGTTAAACTTTTATTATTAACATATCAAATTTTAAATCATATCAGGAAATATCATCCTTTATCTTCAACTTGTGATATAAATCACTTGTTATTTCCAACAAATAATTTTAGCATGTTTGACTGTGACTTAACACAACTTATTTCTTTTTAAACTTTTTCTACAAATTTTTATTATTAACACAACTATTTTTATATTACATCCAAAAATATAATATTTTAGCTTCAACTTGTGATATAAATCGCTTCGTAACTCCCAAAAATAAAGTTAATACGATTTTTTTTTAATTTTGACGTTTTCGAACATAACTTAATTCAAGTTAATTCATTTTGAGGAACTTTTCTCTACAAACTTTTATTATTAACATATCAATTTTTAATCATATCATGAAATATCATTCTTTATCTTCAATTTGTGATATAAATCACTTCTTAATTCCAACAAATAAAGTCAAGGCGATTTTTTTAATTTTGGCATGTTCGAGATTATTTTTTTTAATTTTTTCTACAAATTTTTATTATTAACACAACTATTTTTATACCACATCCAAAAATATAGTATTTTAGCTTCAACTTGTGATATAAATCGTTTCATAACTCCAAAAGATAAAGTTAATACGATTTTTTTAAATTTTGACGTTTTCGAACATAACTTAATTCAAGTTAATTAATTTTGAAGAACTTTCTTGTACAAATTTTTATTATTAACATATTAATTTTTAAATCATATCATGAAATATCATCCTTTATCTTCATTTTGTGATATAAATCACTTCTTAATTCCAACAAATAAAGTCAAGGCGATTTTTTTAATTTTGGCATGTTCGAAATTATTTTTTTTAACTTTTTCTACAAATTTTTATTATTAACACAACTATTTTTATACTACATCCAAAAATATAATATTTTAGCTTCAACTTGTGATATAAATCGTTTCGTAACTCCAAAAAATAAAGTTAATACAATTTTTTTTTAATTTTATCGTTTTCGAAAATAACCTAATTCAAGTTAATTCATGTTGAAGAACTTTTCTCTACAAACTTTTATTATTAACATATCAATTTTAAAATCATATCAGGAAATATCATCCTTTATCTTCAATTTGTGGTATAAATCATTTCTTAATTCCAACAAATAAAGTCAAGGGGTTTTTTTAATTTTGGCATGTTCGAGATTATTTTTTTTAACTTTTTCTACAAATTTTTATTATTAACACGACTATTTTTATACCACATCCAAAAATATAATATTTTAGCTTCAACTTGTGATATAAATCGCTTCGTAACTCCAAAAAATAAAGTTAATACGATTTTTTTTTAATTTTGACGTTTTCGAAAATAACCTAATTCAAGTTAATTCATTTTGAAGAACTTTTCTCTACAAACTTTTATTATTAACATATCAATTTTTAAATCATATCAGGAAATATCATCCTTTATCTTTAATTTGTGATATAAATCACTTCTTAATTCCAACAAATAAAGTCAAGGCGATTTTTTTAATTTTGGCATGTTCGAGATTATTTTTTTTTAACTTTTTCTACAAATTTTTATTATTAACACAACTAGTTTTATACTACATCAAAAAATATAATATTTTAGCTTCAACTTGTGATATAAATCGCTTCGTAACTCCAAAAAAAAAGTTAATACGATTTTTTTTAATTTTAACGATTTCGAATATAACCTAATTCAAGTTAATTCATTTTGAGGAACTTTTCTCTACAAACTTTTATTATTAACATATCAATTTTTAAATCATATCATGAAATATCATCCTTTATCTTGAATTTGTGATATAAATCACTTCTTAATTCCAACAAATAAAGTCAAGGCGATTTTTTTAATTTTGGCATGTTCGAGATTATTTTTTTTTAACTTTTTCTACAAATTTTTATTATTAACACAACTATTTTTATACCACATCCAAAAATATAATATTTTAGCTTCAACTTGTGATATAAATCGTTTCGTAACTCAAAAAAATGAAGTTAATACGATTTTTTTTAATTTTGACGTTTTCGAATTTAACCTAATTCAAGTTAATTCATTTTGAAGAACTTTTCTCTACAAACTTTTATTATTAACATATCAATTTTTAAATCATATCAGGAAATATCATCCTTTATCTTTAATTTGTGATATAAATCACTTCTTAATTCCAACAAATAAAGTCAAGGCGATTTTTTTAATTTTGGCATGTCCGAGATTATTTTTTTTTAACTTTTTCTACAAATTTTTATTATTAACACAACTATTTTTATACCACATCCAAAAATATAATAGTTTAGCTTCAACTTGTGATATAAATCGTTTCGTAACTCCAAAAAATAAAGTTAATACGATTTTTTTAAATTTTAACGATTTCGAATATAACCTAATTCAAGTTAATTCATTTTGAAGAACTTTTCTCTACAAACTTTTATTATTAACTTATCAATTTTTAAATTATTTCATGAAATATCATTCTTTATCTTCATTTTGTGATATAAAACACTTCTTAATTCCAACAAATAAAGTCAAGGCGATTTTTTTAATTTTGGCATGTTCGAGATTATTTTTTTTAACTTTTTCTACAAATTTTTATTATTAACACAACTATTTTTATACCACATCCAAAAACATAATATTTTAGCTTCAACTTGTGATATAAATCGTTTCGTAACTCAAAAAGATAAAGTTAATACGATTTTTTTTAATTTTAACGATTTCGAATATAACCTAATTCAAGTTAATTCATTTTGAGGAACTTTTCTCTCCAAATTTTTATTATTAACATATTAATTTTTAAATCATATCATGAAATATCATCCTTTATCTTCAATTTGTGATATAAATCACTTCTTAATTCCCACAAATAAAGTCAAGGCGATTTTTTTAATTTTGGCATGTTCGAGATTATTTTTTTTTTAACTTTTTCTATAAATTTTTATTATTAACACAACTATTTTTATACCACATCCAAAAATATAATATTTTAGCTTCAACTTGTGATATAAATCGTTTCGTAACTCCAAAAAATAAAGTTAATACGATTTTTTTTAAATTTTGACGTTTTCGAACATAACTTAATTCAAGTTAATTCATTTTGAGGAACTTTTCTCTACAAACTTTTATTATTAACATATCAATTTTTAAATCATATCATGAAATATCATCCTTTACAATTTGTGATATAAATCACTTCTTAATTCCAACAAATAAAGTCAAGGCGATTTTTTTAATTTTGGCATGTTCGAGATTATTTTTTTTAACTTTTTCTACAAATTTTTATTATTAACACAACTATTTTTATACCACATCCAAAAATATGATATTTTAGCTTCAACTTGTGATATAAATCGTTTCGTAACTCCAAAAAATAAAGTTAATATGATTTTTTTTAATTTTGACGTTTTCGAACAACCTAATTCAAGTTAATTAATTTTAAAGAACTTTCTTCTACAAACTTTTATTATTAACATATCAATTTTTAAATCATTTTATGAAATTTCATCTTTTATCTTCAATTTGTGATATAAATCACTTCTTAATTTATTAAAGTTTTATTATATTAATTAATTAAAATTAATTAATTATTAAAATTTTTATTATACATCAAAGAAACTACTTGTGATATAAATCGTTTTTTAACTCTAAAAAATAAAGTTAACACTTTTTTTTTAAATTTTTAAAAAAATAACATGAAGAAACTTTAAAATAAAATTGTCAAAATGGTCATTTTGTGTGCTGTGGTAGTTCTAGTGTTAAATAAAATTAAAACGATTTTTTTTATTTAGATTGAAGGCTTGGTGGCTTTATTTACCCGAATAAAATTTATGCGAGTTTTGTATCAAGTTTTAATAATGTTGATTCAGCGCAAAGATGATTCCCCAATGATAATCGATTGTCATCGACTTTTGGCGGCTGCTTCCGATATGTTATTTGTGATGAAGAAGACTGTGGAACTCGGGATCCAACCTCCAGATGGTTCGTTTTATTTTTTTTAGTTAATTATTTTTATTAATAATTTATTTTTATTCGTAGAAAACTCCCACATGATGGGGTTCCAACCTTTCATAAACCAAAGATTGCTTCCCCCAACGTTTCCTAGATACACCAAGATCAAACCACGAAAAGAAGCGATGGTTTATTTTGAAATTATGATCGAGCGATTTAAAAATTTAACTAAAATACAATCAATTAACTCTTTGCATCAAGCTTTGGTGAGATTTAATTCTTTAAATTATTTTTAATTGTGATTAATTTGTTTTTGTAGGATTTTTTTATTGAATTTAGCAAAGTGGCGCCGTGTATTTTATCGAGATCGGCGCTCCAATTGCTGTATGTTCCAAATAATACCATTTTAACGACTGCTAATTATATGGCTTTGAAGGATATTTTAAGGGATGCTGCTAAACAATTTATTTCGCCCCCCGCGTTGGTTTCTAAAGCTATTTTACATAATAACCAACAGGTTATTAATTTAAAAAATCTTTTTATCATTTTAAAGTGAAAATTTTAATTTGTAGGCAAGGATTTATGTGGATACATTTTTTGCTCATTGCACGAGGCCGTTTGCGAATTTTCTCCAATTATGTGGTCATAATAGAGCGCGCCAACGGGATAAGTTGGCGCATCTTCTTGAAGAGTTTACGGCGCTTCAAGATGAAGGGGAAAGAGTGGATGCTTACCTCCATAACATATCTGTGGCGTATTCCCGGCCGCATTTAGCGTGTTTTGGAACTTGGATTTTGTATCACACATTAAGAATAATGATAATGTATTTGTTATCCGGGTTCGAATTGGAATTATATAGCATACATGAATATTATTATATTTATTGGTATCTTTATGAATTCCTTTACGGTTGGTTAATATCTGCTTTAACTCGCGCCGATACTTTTTTGATGGAACAAGAGCGCGCAATGGACGTACAAAAAACGAAAGGAACAAATAAGAAGAAGATGAAATTTAAAAAGAAAACGAGGCCGCATAACAGAGACATATTGTTTTATCAAGCGCTACAAAATATGTGTGGCGGGTATTATAAGGCTTTAATGGGATTTCGAATGGACGGGAAACTAACCATGCCGCACCCCCAATTCGACAGCGAACAAGTTCGTTATGAACACCGTTTTGCGCCGTTTCAAAATCTTTTAACGCCACCCCCCGTTCAATATGTTGAATTTCGCGATCTTATAGCTTCGAATAGATATCAACAACAATCAGCTGATAGCATGTATATGTATATTTCTGGTTGTAAACATTTTCATCAGGCGAAACAGCTCTTGGAAACTTTAAACTCAACGGATGGCGAAATTTTGGAATTACTCAGAATCGCAAAGACAAATTTTATTGTTTTAAAATTATTAGCTGGTGGTCATCGTAAAGATTCGTCTGTTCCACCCGAGTTTTTATTTAAAACCAATAAGCATTTTCCGATTTTAAAGTTAACTTAGGAAATATTATTTTTGTGTACATTTCAGGCTTTGTGTGTATAAATAAATTAATAACATAAAGGATTATTTCAGTTTTTTAAATATTTGCTTTTTACCCTATTAGTCAGAATCAAGACGGAAAAAGTATAAAATTAGCATTGAAACTATAGAGGAATCTCGATGGCCTGCTTAGCAGACTGTATGATAGAATACTTGGAGATTTTTTGAGATTGATACCTAATCCAATCAAAATAAAGTGCACATACTTCTACCTTAATAACAAAGAGAGACCACACGTCAGCTGAACTACACTAATTCCAAATTACCTGCAAAAAGATAACAGCTAAAGTATGCGCAAGAAACAATATTAGAAATTATGTGAAAAAAACTACTCTTATACACTAGCTTTCTGCGCTCAACCACATTCCACCTCCCAAGCTGAGAAGACTACACCCAAGCGACTTTATACAATGAGAATTTTAAGATAGAGTAAGCCGACACCTGAACAAATATAAAATATTTAGCAAGTCAGTTAAAACATATGTTCCATACATGGAACAAAACCCCGAACCCCATGTCTGACTACGGTAAGGAGAACTGCGAACTATCGGTGGATTGGATGACTTTTTCGAATGGATTAATAACTTGACAATCAACATATAGCTGTTCGTACACTTTATATTAACTAGTGGTGGAACGGATATCCGGCAACTATACGGTTTTTTTGAAGTATTGATAAAATTTTCAATGTTGCAATTTTCATCGATAACTTTCGAAATTAATAATAATAATAATAATAGCCTTTATTGCACATTCATCAGGAAAAATGAAAAATAATTATAAATAATTGATTACAAAAATAAAAGTAAAAACAAATTATAATAAAAAGATAATGAGATAATTAATAAAATAATGTACTACAGTAAAGTAAAGTATTACACCAAATAAAGATAAAATAAAATAATAAAAAAAAGAACAAGAACAAGAGAAAAAGAAATAGTGCAATCACGAGGTATACCAACTGATTTTCAATCCAAGCCTTGACAATTATTAGAGAGATATGAAATACATCATAATTCTTAACTCTACAAAAAATAAAAAAAAAGAAAGAAAACAATATCTTAAATGAAGTAAAGAAATATTCGCAGCAAAAATTCGCTATAAAATTAATTTCTTGAAGGATCCTTGTGGAAATATCACCAATTATTAATTAAAGTATCCTCTTTTTAATGCAAAAAATCACTTTTAGTTCTTGAGAAATAAATTTTTGAAATAATTGACAGTTTTTCGAATTTTGCAATTTTCGCCAATTAAGTTTTAAAAATTCGTATAAAATCTGTTTTTTGGAATATAAGAATGAAAATTTCCCAAAATGTTAATAAAAGTGTCTTCTTTCCAATGCACCAACATGTTTTGAAAAATAACTTTTAGTTTTTGAAAAAACAATATTTGAAGTTTTGATAAAATTTTCGATGTTGCAATTTTCATCGATAACTTACAAAATTCGCTAAAAATTCATTTCTTGAAGGATCCCTGTGGAAATATCACTAATTATTAATTAAAGTATCCTCTTTTTAATGCAACAAGCCGTTTTGAAAAATCGCTTTTAGTTTTTGAGAAAAAAATTTTTGAAATGATCAACAATTTTTTCGAATTTTGCAATTTTCGCCGATTAAGTTTTAAAAATTCGTATAAAATCCATTTCTTGGAATATGAGTATGAAAATTTCCCAAAGTGTTAATAAAAGTGTCCTCTTTCCAATGAACCAACCCGTTTTGAAAAATAACTTTTAGTTTTTGAGAAAACAATATTTGAAGTTTTGATAAAATTTTCGATGTTGCAATTTTCATCGATAATTTTCAAAATTCGCTATAAAATTAATTTCTTGAAGGATCCTTGTGGAAATATCACCAATTATTAATTAAAGTATCCTCTTTTTAATGCAACAAGCCGTTTTGAAAAATCACTTTTAGTTCTTGAGAAATAAATTTTTGAAATAATCGACAATTTTTTCGAATTTTGCAATTTTCGCCGATTAAGTTTTAAAAATTCGTATAAAATCCATTTCTTGGAATATGAGTATGAAAATTTCCCAAAGTGTTAATAAAAGTGTCCTCTTTCCAATGAACCAACCCGTTTTGAAAAATAACTTTTAGTTTTTGAGAAAACAATATTTGAAGTTTTGATAAAATTTTCGATGTTGCAATTTTCATCGATAATTTTCAAAATTCGCTATAAAATTAATTTCTTGAAGGATCCTTGTGGAAATATCACCAATTATTAATTAAAGTATCCTCTTTTTAATGCAAAAAGAAGTTTTGAAAAATCGCTTTTAGTTCTAGAGAAATAAATTTTTGAAATAATCGACAATTTTTTCAAATTTTGCAACTTTCGCCTATTAAGTTTTAAAAATTCGTATAAAATCCATTTCTTGGAATATGAGTATGAAAATTTCCCAAAGTGTTAATAAAACTGTCCTCTATCCAATGAACCAACCCGTTTTGAAAAATAACTTTTAGTTTTTGAGAAAACAATATTTGAAGTTTTGATAAAATTTTCGATGTTGCAATTTTCATCGATAACATTCAAAATTCGCTATAAAATTTATTTCTTAAAGGATCCTTGTGGAAATATCACCAATTATTAATTAAAATATCCTCTTTTTAATGCAAAAAGTCGTTTTAAAAAATCACTTTTAGTTCTTGAGAAATAAATATCACTTCAGAAATGCACTAGAAATTATAACCATAATGGGCGGATAGATATGCCGGATAACCGGATATCCGGCCGGGGGGGATGCCGAATATCTGTTTTTTCGCAAAATCACTATCCGTTCCATCACTAATTATTACCATAGTAACGTTAAAACAAAATGGATTTTGTCGTAGAAACGATATCAACAGATTCGTTTTACTCCAACTTATTGTTAGGTTTACCGAAAGTTTTAGAAAAAAATAAAAGATTTGGGATTAAAAAGTTGTATTTGATGAGACACCAGCCGGTGCCTAACACTGAAATTTGCGCCTGGGAGCAAAAAAATGGGATTTTGTTTCCGGAGGATCTCAGAAATTTTTATTCATCAACAGACGGGTTTTGTTACACTTGGTTTTGCGAATACGGAAGTAAGTAAATCACAATTACCGTTTCCATCTTTATTATTACCCGATATTTTAGTGCGAAAAACAAACGTGACGGGGAAATTAGAAATATCCCCGTTAAATAAAGTTATTCAAGTTGTTGGGTACCGAACTCACACCGATCCGGGAGTCCAATTAGACGGAGTTAAATATAAATTAAAATTGGGACAAAACAGCAAAGTTTTTGAGATCTCTCAACTAGAAAACACCAAAATTTGCGTCGTTTATTTAACAACTAGATTTGTTCCAACCATATGGCTTTGCACTCAAGACATGCAATTTTATTATTTAGCTGACAATTTCACAATGTATTTTAGAATGGCAATAGCTCACTTAGGCTTTCCATATTGGCAGCTTTTATACACTCCCCACGGAATTCCCGAATGGGCTAAAGTTAATATATATAATATAATTAACTCATTCTAACTCACATCAAAAACATTTTTAGGTTCTTATACGATTATTTTACCCAAAAATGTTAAATAAACGGACAAAAACCGTTGAAGTAATAAAAAAGGATCGCTCGAAAAAGCTACAAGATAACTACCCCGTTAATAAATTAGACGTTAACGTTTTTAAATATCACACAAAAAGCATTCGTCCAACCACAACGGTTGTTCGGCGAGATAAAACACCTTCACCATCAAAATCGCCGAGGAAAAAGAAATATTATTGGGTAAAAAGTAGATATTTAAAAAAAGGGGGCAATAACATCATTATAAAAAGCAACAAATAAAGCATCAAGAAAATATCTTATTCATTTATTTATTCCCCATCGTGAATCGTGGTCATGTTTAAAGTTTCCAAGAGCTATTTCGCCTAAAACAAACATAAATGTGACATATACAGAGTATAAAATAAAATATAAAATACACGTATAGTTAATATTAGTGATGGAACGGATAGTGATTTAGCGAAAAGGTCCGAATATCCGGATATTGTCGATTAAAAAATTGTTAATTACTTCAAAAATTTATTTCTCAAGAACTAAAAGTGATTTTTCAAAACTGCTTTTTGCATTAAAAAGAGAATACTTTAATTAATAATTGGTGATATTTCCACAAGGATCCTTCCAGAAATTAATTTTATAGCGAATTTTGAAAATTATCGATGAAAATTGCAACATCGAAAATTTTATCTAAACTTCAAATATTGCCAACATTACTT